>JAMKPZ010000232.1:0-76101 GCA_024699675.1 Amphibolis antarctica
ATCTTCATGCAATGTCAAACTCTTTGTAGACTCCATGCAACAACGTCGCCGACAACACACAGTTATGTCGCCATGAACCTCACACAATTCCATGCAATGCCATGAACGTCAATCAACATACTACGCTCATGCAATGTTCTAAATGGAACACCTGTCCACCACATCCGGATCATTCCTCCTCTTCCTGTCAACGATTGAAACCTAATTTTGTTGAAAATCTAGCCCAAAAACCCTCAACTTTCTTAGATGAAACCGAATGGGAACTTCGGCCTGCCTCTCCTCGCAATGTCAACTGGTGTGTCAATCTCTCTCTCTCTCTCTCTCTCTCTCTCTCTTGCATGTGGTAACTAGTTACCACGTACTAGTATGATGTAAGTCTTTTCATTTACATGTACCTTTTGCATTAATAGATCTAGGACCAATTCATTCATTTATATCTGCTACATTTGTTAGTAAGCATATATAAAATGAATCGTGTGGAACTAGATGGTGAAATGTTGGTAGACCCACCTGCCTTAATAACTAATAGAGTGTGTAGATGTTGCCTAATTAAGATAAGTGATACAATGTTGCCAATAGATCTAATGGTATTGGGGATGAAAGATTTTGATGTTATCCTTAGTATGAACTGGTCAGTCAAATATTATGCATTTTTTAATTGTTGGGAAAAACATGCGTGTTTTCTGGGAGAGTCAGAAATTTATTTCAGTGACTCTGAAAGACCTGCTTTGAGTTTTACTTCTGCTTTGAAGCCGAGATAGTTATTAAAAAAGGGATGTTTGGATCAGATTCCAATAGTCAAAGAATTTGAGGATGTTTTACTTTTGCATCGGAAATACCCGTTAACCGAAAGATAAAATTCACTATTGACGTTTGGGGTGAATCCAATATCAAAGACTCCATATTGGATGCTCCAATAACTGCGACAACATCAGAAAGGGAGGTGACATGAGAGATATATAATCAACCATGGATTCACCATTTCCAATGCATATCAGAATTTTAATTACTTTGCCACGCACGTACTTAACACATGCTGTTCTGCAAGTCGATCTATTGATCCCTGTGGCAACAAATGATCGATGGTAGATCACCACCTTCTTTTCATCCTGCACGTTAGGTGCCATCCTTGTATGGCAAGACTGTGGAGCAAAAAGTAAAGAGCCCAAGGAATGAAGATATTCCATAGCATAATCCTTTCTTGCAGCATAATGCCAGCATCAATATATATATGTTTTATGTTATTCTTTGCTGAGAGGATATATGTTGCAGCTATATAATGTTAGCCATATCCATTAGGTTAGTGTAGAACCACCAGCCTACAGGTCTTTAATTAGCGCGCAGAAGAAGAAAGAGGGGAAGCGGCGACGAGGTCATGTAATCAGTTAGACTACCAGTCGTGGGGATTCTCTCCCTTGCCAGGAGAAAATATATTGTTGAGATCGAGAATATTGATTAATCAATTTCTCCTTTGCTCCCTAATTTTTCTGCCTGCCAAGGGAGAGTTTCCCCATGACTGGTTTATGCTTAATTACTCTCGATATTGTTGGTGGTAGGCTGTACTAGCGCTTTGCAACTTAATTCTGTGCTTGATTATCTTCTCCCCAGCTTCATTTGATCATCATTAATTACGTTCATTTTTAAGATTATAGTTTTTCTTATTTACATTACAATATATATCATCAAATAGATATATGGCATGTTGCACCATCTAAGTTTGGTGATATGTTTCAGTCTATCTTGATCTGTTACATGCATCTACTTATATATATACTTAAGAGTTGTTCAAGGGTGTTCATTTTGTGCATATATATATGTTTTCATGAGCAGCAAAATATCAATTACCTAAACATATAATATAAGGATCCTTACCAAGGACTTGGAAATTAAGAGGGGGATGTCTAGGCATGTTTGTTAAACAAGCTAGTTTGTTAATTTATGCAGGTTTTCTTGATGAGCTTGTAAATAATTTTGTGCCAATGATTGGCCACTGTAGTAACTTGTGTTCTATAAATAGATCACAGCTGTATATGCACTCTTTCACCCAGGATAAAGTAATCTAGGGACATTTCATGAGCCTCATCACTTCCCTTCTTAATTATTACATATATGGTATCAACTTAATTAACTCGATCTCAATCTTACCTCTACTTCTTGGTTTCCTCTTCCTCTACATCCTTTGGAATTGTTAGAGCTTCTTCTAACACTGCTTCATATCTATCTATGTCACGCCCCAAAAAAAAATTGGAATGCACAACCACCACAATAAAAAGGGAAAAATTCACATTTCAAAGCAAAGGATGTGAATTTAAAATTTTCCTTACATATTGCAAAGCTATGGTACCTGAAAAGGCTTAACTAAGTCCAATTACAATCATTATAGTTCAAATTTAACATTCACATCATCATATCACTGTAAACAAATTCAACAACATAAACGACAATATCTATGATACCACACACTCTAGCAACAATAACTAAATTGTCCATAATACTCTTAATTCAAAGACAATATAAACTTAACTAAAATATGTTCAACCTTTAAATGGAAAATAACTCTTTAAAAGATAATCTTCTAGTTCCTTGCCATCTCACTTTACTGTTCAGAACCTAAAAAAAAATATTCACAAGAGAATGAACTAAAAGCCTAGTAAGCAATCAACTATCTTTCTTACGTATCACCACATAAAAGTACAAAAACAAGTCGACCAATAAGAATTTCAAATGTTTCTAAATAAATGATAAAGTAAAATGTTACAATAAAATGATAGCTAGTTCTAAATTAGTCATATGCAAAATGCTCAATATATTTACTAAGTTGAATAATCATATTCATAACTTTCATAAATTTCTAAGATTCACAATTTCACATTCATAATAACACTTTATGGCTAAGGTTGTATATAATCCCTACGATAGGGCCCAAATGTTCGAAAATGACTAATCAAATAATTATAAGCATAATACCATAGTTTAACCCCCTATGGTTCATAGCCATCATAATCATATACACATTTGTAAATCCATTGTACTAAAATGTAATGTATATTTTACTATTAATGTACATAAATGTTTCAATTCTAAATAAATAAATCAATAACCAAACATATAAAGTTAACCACTCAAAATAATTAAATCTTAAAAAGTACAACAATGCTCATTATTTTTCATTTCTACAAAGTAAATACATCAATGTAGCATACTCAATGACATGTTCAAAAAATCTATCAAAATGCTTTATAAGTAAATAAAAGTTACTTGGACTAATAACAATAATTATTTCCTCTTGTATTACTAAACACAATAACTTATAAAAAGACAGAGATCACCTACCTATTATTCCAAAATTCCTAAGCTCTTACTCTTCCTTCTTCCACTTCCTTTCCCACTGTTCTTTTTCTTCTTCTTCCTTTTTCCTTTTTTCTTTCTATCACCTATCCAATGCAACCCCAATCATATAAAAAATCAACCATTACACTCAAAAGTAAATACACTACTAGAAAAATCTTATTTAGCGACAAGTTTATTATTGAATCCATCACACACGACGAATATTTAAATATCTATCACTGCAAAGGGTAAAATACGTCACAAAATACAAGAATGTTTTCTGTAAAACCCTTCCATGCGCCCTAACGCTCGAGCGCCATCTCGCAGAGCAGAAACACCATCTCGCATGAACGCTGTCTCGTAGAGCACAAATGCCGTCGTCCACCACTACCCGTCCAACACTCCCGCTGCCCCCTCGCCCGTCCGACGCTCCCTCTTCCTTCGCCACCCCTTCGCAACTTTGTCATGTCATTGAACGTCATCTGGAGGTCCACCCCCGCTTGCCTGTCTACCGCGCCCTCTTCTCCTGCAACCCCCTCGCCCGTTTGGCACTCCCTCTTCATTTGCCGCCCCTTCGCTTGTCTGTCTGGAGGTCCACCCCCACTCGCGCATCGTCCACCACCCAACATTTTTCTTGCATTGTGCATTCGTTTGGCAGCTCGTCCATTTCAGAGGTATTATTTGGTGTATACTATTTTTGGGTAAAATGTCTATGATATTTCTTGATGTATACAATAAAATGTTTTCTATGCAAGAATACTCTAGGAGTTTTTACCATGTTGCTTTCAAGATCTTCATCTTTTAGTAATATATTGTATGTGGTTTTTCGTGGGCAAACAAAGGGGGTAATTCATGTTGAATCAACAAATTTGTAGTTAACTGGGCATTTAAAGTTTGGTTGTGCATTTTTCCTTGTTAATATGTTTTATGAGCTTTCATATGCACCCTTGTTTGCATTTTTGTGATGTAGAAGTAGATAGTTATGAATTTTCAAAGATCAGACATGCATAAATAAAAGAAAGATGACATGGGTAGAGGAGGAGAATGTGGTTAAATTGGCTACAATTGTATAGTTAAATACTTCTCATCAAGATTAAAATTGTGTTGCATGCATTTTCTTATTACTTTTATTAGCATTAATATTTCCATGGTTAAGTAGATCATGGATCATTAGGAAGGTAACATTTAGGAAGAAGTGAGAGGCTTAAAGTTGGGATTGTCTGTCTTTTTTTATATTTAAATGTTTTTTCTTAGGCTTAAAGTTGGTATTTCCTTCCACTTAAACCTTGTATATAAGAAAAAAGGAATATCTGAGGGCTTTGATCTAACGTTAAAAGTAGAGTTATCTTCACTCACGATTCATTTATCAAATACAGTGGACAAAAGTTGGATTCAGAAGCCAAGGTACAAAAATTGTTGGAGTCCATTTTCACATAGGTTATTTGTGTTAGTTCAATATTTGTGTACTCCAATAATTCAATCTTTGAATCACTTGATATTTGTAATGGTTCCTAAATGAAAGAAAATATGGATTTTGGAAAAGAATTTCTACATAAGGAAGGTACACTAGCTTGAAGCAATAAGGCTTCTTTCCTACATCAAAGGAAGGTACATATAGAAGTTAATTATTACCATCTCAGTGAGCTTGTGGAGAAAGGGACTATTGTCACTTCATACATAGTCATCCCAATAACTTGTTGATATCTTCACTAAAGGATTTGGCACAAGTGTAAAATAGTAATTTTACATGTAAAATAAATGATATTAATTATGTTAGACAAGGATAAGAGGAGACAGACGCAAAATAGTGGCATTGTACTTCAAGTGAAAACTAGTTGTTATGCTAGCCAAAGGGATAAAAATCCCATAATTGGTGATGTCACTTATTATGATATCATTGATGATATCATAATGTTGGACTACACGATAGACAAGAGGGTGTTGCTCTTCAAGTGTGATTAGGTGGATTACTTAGTAAGGGATCGTGCTATAAAACAAGATGAATTTAACTTCACATTAGTTAATTTGGATCGTTGCCGACATGACGATCCTTTTGTATTAGCATCATAAGTTGAGCAAATATTTTACATTCCCGATTCAAACGAAAAGAGATGACATGTAGTTGTAAAAGCACATCCTCGTGATGTATATAAGTGAAACTTGAGAAAAAATGTAATATACGAATGACATGTATGTTAAAATATTTCTCTTGAAATTAACATGCATGAATTTCTCTTATACTTTTTTTGATTATACTTTTTGTACTATGATATTTATGCACTTTAATGTTTTATACTTTTTGTACTAGGATTTTTTTGCACTTTTTCCGATTATATCTCTGATCCATGTAGTATGTATCGAAGAAGGAAAGTATTGGCAAATAAGAATATTGTAACCTTAGATGTTAATAGTTCGGATGAAACCATGAGTTCGAAATCATCTCCACTATATTTTTACCGACATTTAGAAGTTACGCCTATAGACACATTAGGAGTACCATATGAGGAAACTCCTTCTGGGCGACCCTCTCAGCCACCTTACTTTGAGGTTGGCCAGACATTTGGTCCTTCATGCAAGGCACCAGATGTTAACATGCAGACTCCGACAATAGGACAAGTTAGAAGAAAAAGAGGACCAACTCTACTTGCAAAAGTAGTGAAAATGACGTCTAAACAATAATTGCAAATACAGGTCAATGAATACAACCAACATATTGGTGAATTTGCAAATACTATTTCGCAATTTTGTGGGAAGCTGGCAAAGAATGGGCATGTATTCCCTATTGATGTAAAGACGTGGCATCTTATTCCACAAACTAACAAAGATGATGTCATACATAAAATTGAGGTAAACTCTTATCACAATTCCCTAATTTAATTATTTTTGTTAAGTTCCATGAATTAATATATATATATGTTAATCTTGGTAGGAGCATTTTGATATCCCAAACACAATAGGCATGAAGAATTGGTTGCTTCAGAGGATCAACCGAGATTGGAGGTCTTGGAAGGATCGTCTGCATGCTATTTACACCAAACACGGTTGTTGTGAGGAATTGCCAATTGAGCTGAACGATCGGGTCATTCCTGACCAATGGCAACATTTAGTTGAACATTGGGCATTAGATAATTTCAAGGTATTTATCGAACAATTATAGTTTGGAAATGTATGAGTTGTACTTTTTTTTTTCATCGTTAAGCTCGAATTATACTTGTTCAAAATGTTATTATCATGTTAATATTATTTTGCAAGGGCACAACGATCAAAATGTACAAAATTGATCGCAATTGACTTCAAATCATTGTCTAGGGCAACACAGTATTGCCCAGGTTATCGATGCATATGTGAGTATGGCGTATGAAGTTATTTACATATTAGTATTACATAAGACATACACATTTATAGACGTATTTATGTGAGCAGAAAAAAGAAATAGGGATGAAACCAACTAGAACTAACATGTATGTAATTAGTAGAAGACATAAAAATGGTAGTATTGTTGATGCTAAGGCCACACAAGTTCTCGTAAGACTCTTACTTTGACTTACATATAATTGCAGATTCGTTGTACACATGTGTTAAGAATGACTTTGTTTTTTTTATGAAAAAGGAACAAATATAAGAAATAAGGAACACACAACAGTCACAGGGAAATAGTACTGAAGATGTGCTTAGTCCACATGATATATTAGGTCAGGTTCTTGGCAAAGAACAACGTGGATGTATACGAGGCTTAGGATTAGGCCTCTGACCCATCGATTATTGGTTACCATCTTCTAGGCAAAGTCGAACATCTGGAAGTGAATTTCTGATAAATCATCAAAGGATTCGAGTGATGTAAGTTTAGAAGATCGAATGTCATCAATTCAAGCAGAATTGATTGGGATGAAAGACATTTTATTACAAGTACTTATTTAGCGCAGTTCATATGATTTTAATTTGATATACATAGTATTGTGCATTATTGATAATGTTATAAATATATTTGTATTTGTTTTTATATTGTAGCTTGTTCCGTTAGTGGGCATTTCACAAACACCATTTTCTTCAGGGTCATCAAGTCATATGAGTTTATCGCAGACACGACAACAGGTAGTTTTATTTTAATACAAAAATTGCTACATTACATGTATTTTCTAGGATAATATGTGATGTATTTTTCAGGTTTCATATGCAGATTGGATCTTTGTCATTTCGTCCATGTACAATCCATCTTGGGCTAGAAGTTGTAGCTATTGACTTATTTATTACTGAAGACTTAGAGAAATTGGTTCATGGCACTCCTATAGGAGGTGAATTGTGTGAAGTCCTAATTAAAGTTGTAGTGAAGAAGGATACATCATTACTTAGGTCCTTTGGAAGATTTACAACAATAGGAGATGCAGTTGGTAGCAATATATCTGGCTTCGAAATTCTATAAGTATCACGTCTGTATGTAATTGTATAATTGTAATTTACATTGTTTGATGTTGTGTGTTACGCATTTTATATTGATGAATTATATTTGTTATATATGATATTGTGAATCTAATACTTTTATATTTAAAATTGTTGTAGGTCTATTTCATAGATTGTAGTACCTAATATGCAATGTTCTGGTTCAAACATGATGAATGTAATGAATATTATTACAAATATGTAGACAAAGTTGTGATACTGGAGTTAGTTTGAACTATTGTATGCTCAGTTATGTATGTGACTCTTATTATATATTTTTAGAGATTAATGTGAATGTGAATGAATACATGGTATAAATGCTTTCTAGGTTTTTGTCAATGTATGTAGAGTAATTCGTTTTGCAAATATATGAATGTGGATGCCTCTTGATTAGTTTGTTTTAATTCTTTCCAGGTTTTATTTGGATGAATGTGGTTGTTGTTGTGGATGAATGTTTATTGTGACGGATTATCATCCGTTACAAAAAGTCTTTAGTGACAGATTCGTTAGTTATACAATTATACATACGGACGTATTTTTTCGTCACTAAATATCTTACGTGACTGTGTTTTTCCGTCACTAAATATCTTACGTGATGGATGTAACCGTCATAAAAGATAATTAGCAACAGATCACCCCCGTCAGATTTTGCAGATTTATGTCTTGTTTTAAACTTCTTTAGTGACAGATTTACCTCAATTCTAGAAAAAGCCAACACATTGATCTGTTGTTGTGAGCAAAGGTAAACGTATTTATATTCCTTGCATATTGGCAATTCGATCTACCTCAATTGTTGCTGAACATCTGCATCCTTGATGTGTTTTATTCCCAAATTTGGCTACAAATCCACCATCCATCAATGCTAACGACAACAACTAGTGTGAGGTAAAAGGTTAAATGACATGTAGATGACTCGGTCAAACCATATAAGATCGGTTTGTAGCCGAAGGCGACACAGACAAAACACACACACACACATATATATATAGTGTAAGGGCCACTATGACTATGGCATTACTTCCTTGTAGTGCACCATACCACCATCTGCATGCTACAATTTAGTTTCCATGTTATAATAGCAAAGGCTTTATCAACTTGATGTTAATAATACTTTTTTAAACAGTTATTTCAAAGAGATTAATTATGTATATGAAGCAATCCCTTAAAACTTTATTCACTTGAAATATCCTCATTATAAGCACCTACATAAGGTTATTTATGATCTCAAACAACCTCCTTAGACTTTATATTTGCGTCTTGAGAGCTACCTCGATCCACTTTATTTCTTCATCATCAATCTTCACCTAGATATATTCTAGCTAGCTGATATATATATGTGAACGCATCACTAGCTCAAATATAATAACTCACATGTGAATGCTTTATGCTCAGCTTTAAAGTGTTGGGATGGACCTAGCTTGGTCACTTGTCCTTGGAACGCGTGCAATATAAACCAAATTCATGAACATCATTAATTGTTCATCTTAAATTAACAACTAATAGTCATTTTTCATTATTTTTCACTAATTCCAAAAGCACAAACACCTTATAAGGAATAAAGTTTAAATTCTTTTATTACAAGTTCAACTTCATTCCTAGAAGGAAAAAAGAAAAAAAGAAATTCCCATTTTAAGCATAATCACTAGACTCGATCCCTAAACTCCGGAGCTGTTACGCCATGGCCTACTAAACAAGAAACAAAAGGACAAATTAAGTCATCAATATTTTTTACAGCGAGTACATATCATAATCTGCCATCTATGTAATTTTTATTACTACAAGAAAATAAATCTACAGTAACGGATGTAAAATTAGATTCGTTATTGCAGGTGATATATAGTCATCACTTGAGATAGAAAATACAACCCGAGTTTGTAATGATATAGATTTGAGAGGGCATCACATGTATAGTTTTATCAAAAAGCTACCTGCAAATCAAACAAATGATGTCGTATGCTTGCACTTTCGCTGACATCCTGGTCACAAAAAGTCGGTTGCATGGCAATACTCTTCGAACAATATTTGAGAAATTTTAGTCCCAATTGGACTTTGTTTTGAGTGTTTTAATTTACGTTTCACTGGAGGTTTGTTTGACAATAACCATTTCAATCTTACTAGAAAACTAAAATGGTATTTTTTTTTTTAAAAGAAAGAAACGTGAAACTAAACTCTTTCATTCGATGCTTTTATTTCAATCTGGTATTCCTAGATTCGAATACTATTCACATTCAAATAAATCCACCATACATAGATTCATAAATTTAAATAATTATCTATATATATATAAATATATATGAGAGAAAAATAGCTCTGCAGCTACCTATAGAAGTCATTTCTGTAGATGACAATTGGATGGATGGTAGACAGTAGAGATGAGTGATGGGAAAAGGAGAAACCTATGAAGAAAAAAAACTCCTGTCATTATCACCTAGGCAAAAGACCTGTGATTCCTCTTCCCAAAGTAATCCTTTTATTTTAACATGAAAAGAAAATCGCATTTCATTTACAATTCCTCTTCCCAATTGTCTTCCTGTCGATTCCTCTTCCTCAATCGTCAAATGGAATACGAAACCACACCACTTAGCCTTGGATCTACCGACAACTTACAGGTGTGCTTTCATGTTATTTGAAATTGATTTATTAAATGCATTAATTGGGCTTGATGACCTAGAGTTCAATATTAGAATGGAAGGGTTGCCTAGCCATCCCGATGGAGAAGGAGAAGGAGAAGGAAGTGCAAGTCCACACCATGCCATGGAATTTTCTTCTGAAGATGATGTATATAATTTTTATAATGTATATACAATGAAAAAATGTTTTGCTATTAGAAGAAGTTGGTTTAGAAAATTAAAAGGTAGTGGAGATTTAATAGCACATAACTTTATTTGTTACAAAAAGAGACATAAAGACATGAATGACAAACGTTGTTTAGGAAGATATGTGAGTAAGCAACGAGACATCTGAGAGGGTTGTCCTACAAGGTTTTATGTGGTATGTAATGAATTAAATGTATGAGTTGTTGAGAAATTTGTCAGAGAGCATAACCATATTTTTGCATCACCTGTAAAATCGAAGATGTTAAGATTTCATAAGAAGATATCATCTACATCGAAAAGGTTACTAAATATCCTATCAAAATGTGGCATTCAACCTTCCAAAATAACACATGTTCTTTCAAATATGTCACAGCAAGATATTAGTCCTGATCAAGTTATTCACCTTAATAGAACCAGGTGAAAGAATAATATGGGTAAGGAATGTATAATAGTAGTAAAGTATTTTTAGCAACAAAGTCACAAGGAACCAAATTATTTCTTTTATTTTGAATTAGATGAAGATCATACAATCAGAAGTGTCTTTTGGGCTGATGGCAGAGCTTGTGAAGTATATATGAAGTTTAGAAATGTGGTTGTTTTTGACACAACTTATAGGACCAATAATTTTAACATGCATTTTACACCATTTACTGGAGTAAATCACCACAAGTAGTCTACATTATTTGAGTGTGCTTTACTAGTAGATGAGACAAAAGAAACCTTTCATTAGTTATTTACTACATTTTAAACTTGCATGTATGGTAAGAATCCAAAAGCCATTATTACATATCAAGATCATGCAATATGTGCAGTTATTCTTGTAGTTTTTCTAGATTCTATACATCATTACTGTTCTTGGTATATTGGCTGAAATGTCATTGGTCATGTCTTAGAGATGCGTACTGATGTGAACCTTAAGGTTGATTACAATAAATGCATATATAGTGCAAGGACTCCTGAAGAGTTTGAAAAGGAATGAGATTTATTGAAAGCTAAATATCCAATAGTGCATGGTAACTCTTGTCTGAATTACAAGTATACCATATGAGATCATTGGATTCCATGTTATATGAAAGATATATTTATGGCAAGCATGAGCACAAGTCAAAGGTTTGAGAGCCTAAATGCATTTTTTGATGGGTACGTGCATTCTCAAACTCCTATTTCAGAATTGTCTTTCAATATGATAGGGCATTGAAAATAAGACGTCAATCTGAGGAATATGAAGACTTAATTACTTTGACAACAAAGCCGATACTTTTGTTCTCTACTTCAATTGAAATACAGGTTGCTGCAAGTTATATAAGAAAGATATTTTCTGTATTCTAAGATGAAATGAGAAAAAGATTAACATATCTTAATAAAAAAAAAAGTAAAGAGGGTGAGCAATATTGTTTTAAAGTTTGGAATCTAATGATGGCAAGCATACCTAGAATAGTCAATTTGAATATGGAGACCAATTTTGAATATTTGTTCATGCAAGAAATTTGAAAATGAGGGTCTTCTTTGTTATAATATCTTTTGTGTATTATTAAAGAAACAGATCACTCACTTACCAACTAAATATATTTTGCATAAATGGACTATTCACTGCAAATACCACACTAGCACTATTGATGGACCACTAGATCATGTTGACGGGTATGTTTATTATATTTATTAAAGAATTTTATTTCCACGATCAATGTTGATGAAACATGTTTTTGTATTTATCATAGGTTTACTCCTCTCATGAGATGAGACTTACGGTTTAGTGCATTCAAATTGGTGGACACTACTTTCACTTCAACACAACAGTACGCATTAGTGAAATCAACTTTTGATGATTTGTTGAAGAGAACTGCTGAATTGAATATGCAGTGTACACAAGATGATTAAAGTGGAAATAACCCTATTACAGTTGATTTACCAATTGATTTTGTGGTGAATGATCCATCTACATCAAGAAAAACCAAAGGAAGACGTGCCCATTCTCAATGGATAAAAGCTTCCATTGAAGAAATTAACACCCAAAAGAAGAGAAAGATGTGTCATGGGTATGGGCAACTAGGTTATTACATAATTACTTATCCCAATGTAGATACTCATCAACAAAATAAGGGAGATGATGCCTAAAGATAAGTATGAGACAAGAAAGCTTACATTACAATTTACAAATAAACTGATGTAATTGTTTTAGTGAGATATATGCTGATGTAATTGTTTTAGTCAAATAAGCTGATATAACTGTTTTAGTCAAATAAATTGATATAATATATTGAAATATTGAAATTCCTTCAGGGCACGACTTGTGTTGGGCCAGATATATCTTTTTAATATATATGTTAAGTTTTGTCATCATAAAAAGTGTGGAGATTGTTAGGGATAATGTTCTCTAATTAATTATCTTTATTGTTTTAATTGATGAAGAATTTATTGTTAATATTCTATAACAAAACTTATTTTTATCATTTAAGTATATTTAGTGTACACAGGTTCATATAAAGTTTAAGAGTAACCCTACCATGGTTGTAGAAAATGGCTAAGTGATTTTGCAACGTTAAAATAAGGTGGAAGTACCATTAAAATAAAGAAGTGAGACATGGAACTACCGTTTATAAACCCATTTATAAATGGTTATTCCGTGAATTTACCTTACAATAAGGCAGAAGTATCATCAATTGAAATATTTGGGTGGTTTTGATTTTCAATTATTTAATATTGATTTAAAAAGGATTTTGATTAAATATTAAGTCATATATTTAAGTAAAATAAGGTATTTAAGATTTTCAAATAAGTGATTTAATTTTTTAAGATTAGGTATTTAACATTTTAACATTTTAACATTATTGGAAATATTTGAAAAGAAAGACTTTACTTTACGGGAAACTGTAAAGTAAAGACATTTACTTTATAACTTAACTTTAAAATGCACATGCCTAACTTAAAAAGTCACGTGTTAATGTTAAAATACCAGTCTTCTAATACAATCGTTCGGTCTTTTAACATAAAACGCCGATTCTCTCATAATGTGTAAACTTAAAATTTCACATGACATTTTACTGTTATGTTACAAACTTAATGCTAAATTATTTAATACTTGAATGAAACATTCAGGTTAAGTGTTAATGCTAAATTATGTTACGAACTTAATGCACGGACGAAAATATTTGAAAAGAAAGATTTTACTTTACGGTTTCCCGTAAAGTAAAGATGTTTGTAAAGACATTTACTTTACTGTTTAACTTTAAAACGCACGCGTTAATTTAAGAAGTCACATGTTAATGTTAAAATGCTAATCTTTTAATACAATTGTTCGGTCTTTTAACACAAAATGTCGATTCTCTCATCACGTGTGAACTTAAAATTTCACGTGACATTCTACTGTGATATTTCACGAATTATATTTATATCTAACACTTATTTAACTAACTATACCCCTTCGAATATCAAGCTGAAGTGTTCTAAATATTAAATATACTTAATCCACTAACTTAAAATACTTAACCTGAATCAAACATTCAAGTGTTAAATAATTTAGCATTAAGTTCAATATTTCCAATTATGTTCAATTAATAACTAAATAGATAATTAGCAAATATAATTACAAATTTTAAATTACCATCAAATTATGATTAAACATTAATTAAGCATTCATCATCAAAACATAATACTCAACAATCTCCTCCTTTTTGATGATTACAAAATTAATTTGATGTTGTAATTATCTATAGTTTTAATTTTCAAATTTCAAATTTCAATTAATTTGATGTTGTATTTAACATTTTCACATTCTCTTCAATAGATTATTTTTCATGTGTCGTCGTGTTTAATTTTAATTAGAATATGCATTTTCTAGAAGAAGCATTTAACTTTTGCATATTTTAAAGATTTTCTAATAATTGATTTACGGAATGTCCATTAAAATAAAGAAATGAGTCACAAAACTACCATTTATAGACTCGTCTATAAATGGTAGTTTTGTGAATTTACCTAACAATTAGGTGGAAGTATCGTCAATTGAAATATTTGGGGTGGTTTTGATTTTCAATTATTTAATATTTATTTAAAAAGGATTTTGATTAAATATTAAGTCATATATTTAAGTATAATAAGGTATTTAAGATATTCAAATAAGTGATTTAAATTTTTAAGATTAAGTATTTAACATTTTAACATTATTAGAAATATTTGAAAAGAAAGACTTTACTTTATGTTTTCCTGTAAAGTAAAGACGTTTACTTTATGGTTTAACTTTAAAAAGCATGCGCCTAACTTAAAAAGTCATGTGTTAATGTTAAAACGCCGGTCTTTTAATACAATCGTCCTGTCTTTTAACACAAAATGCTGATTCTCTCATTACATGTGAACTTAAAATTTCATATGACATTCTATTGTGATATTTAATCAAAATCTTTTAAATATTAAAGTAAACATCTTAAAAAATGAAATTAAATCACTTTACTTTACGATTTCCCGTCAAGTAAATGTCTTTACTTTATGATTTCCCATAAAGTAAAGTCTTTCTTTTTAAATATTTCTAATAATGTTAAAATGTTAAATACCTAATCTTAAAAAGTTAAATCACTTATTTGAATATCTTAAATACCTTATTATATTTAAATGAAATTAAATACAACGACACGTGAAAAATAATCGAGAACGTGAAAATGTTAAATACTTTATTTTACTTAAATTTATGACTTAATATTTAATCAAAATATTTTTTAATTCAAAATGAATTAATTAAAAATCAAATCCACCCTAATATTTTCATTAAGAATTTTACAAATTATAAGAATATTTCACAAATAAATTGAAGATAGATTTAATAATTAAATCAATTAATTGAAAATATAAAATACAAAACCACACAAATATTTTATCACTTCATCAAAAATTTAAGTCGTTGATTTAAATAATTTATTAATTACTTACTCCAACATATTAAAATAATAAATTAACACATATGTTAATTAAGCACTTAAAAAACTTTAATCACCGTATTTGTAATCAATAATTAATTAATTAAAATTCATAAGTTAATTAATGTAATGATTAAAAATATACGTAGGTAGAATTTTAAAGTTAAAAGAGAGAATGTGTACACGTCTTTTTAGGTGAAGAAAGAGTATATTTTTAAATTGAGAAAAACTTTTAAGTCACGTAAATTTCAACGAATACCTACAAAATCAGGTTTTGTAGGTATCTAGAGAACTCATGCCTTCTCTCTCTCTATATATATATATTAATCAAACAGATTCAAGTTACCTTGACTCAAAATGAATATAATTCATCTATAAGTCTGAATGATCTGAATTCTCTCCATTAACACCTCTACTTGTACTTTTAACTCCAAGCATAGGAAGAGAATATATAGTAGTTCTGATACAAAATACAATATTGCCATCACTAGTAACCATATTCAAAAAATGGCATCGAATGCATGGAATACAGCAACAATCGTTGTACCATAAACATAATGAAGACAGAAGAATGTTATATTTTGGATTTAGGAAAGAACGAAGAGGAAGCAGAATCTTTGACCTCGTTTGCAACCCGTCTAACTTTAAAAGTTAGATAAAACTGAAATTAGAATTAATTTTGTGAACAAAAGTGAAAATTCATGTGTTAAATTTTATAATAATAATAATAGTAAAAGTAACTTTTTAAAAAAACTAAAATCTACTTCAAACGAGACCATTGACTACAAAGGGAATTTTCCCATGTATGAGTTACATTTCCCATTAAGATCTCTACATCTTATTAATTTCAAAAAGTTTGTAAAATTAGGTTGATATGGTAAATATCAAGTAATGCCAAATGCATATAAAAAATCTCATAACATGTAAAAAACTCAATACACAACCAAAAAGCAGGAAAACAAACCAGATTGGTATGCTTCAAGTCGTATGCTTGGTATCTTTAACCAAAGAATACAAAATTGGTTTAAATAAATAATCAGCATTTACCATTACTTCATCGCAACGACCAAATAAGTAACATGGAGAATATATCGTCTTGAACATTAATGAATGAATAGGGCCCTATAATTGACCCGCATAAATGGCTTACTGAGAAAATGGGGCATTGAGTAGCTACCGGATACAAAGATGAGACATCTAAAAAGACGTTTGACAAAGCAGATTACTAAATTCAACCTCAGCCTGAACGGAGAAGAAAAACCCGCATCTGCCTTTGTCAGACCTATTTGTAACTGCGGAGCACCCTTAGAGCTGGGAGAGGCACTTGCCATTAATGAAATTGACGACCTTTGCAACCGTCTGATCAAGCGCAGCAGTCACCGCTGCTAAATTCTGCAGGAACTCTTCTGCAGTTGGTTTTTCCCCATCAACAATGTCTGTCACAGCTTTTATAAAAATTGATGGAACCGACAACATATTTGCAACATACCCTACTGCTGCACCCTGAAAGGAAAAAGGTTTAATAATTGTCAAAGAGAACGAGAAGACGGGATACAGAAATACAATTCAATGGCAATGCTCATGCTAATACGTATAATAAGGCACCAAGGGTGCATTTGGAACAGATACCTAAGATTTATTTTAATTTGTATGTCACAAGTAGAAAAATCCATAATGTGTGAAGGGTAAAAATCTACAGAACAAAACAGAAAGCAAAAGTCCTCCATACCACTAATGACCATGAAGTCATAATACCTCCATATCCTTTATTGCAGCTTTATTTGCCAGGATCGATGCTCCATCCTGTGGGGACATATCCAAGGAGTCACCAGTAGATAATTTGTCCAACTGCAACCGTACAACATGGGTAAAAAAACTTGTGTTAGCTTAGCAAAGCATCACATTCTTGGTCATCCACTAAATAATATCTAATCAAATAAATGTTATATCAGAAGCATCGAATAATATCATAATATCTGACAAAGCAAAAAGTGATGAACGAACGATCTCATGGAGCCATTCATAAATTACAATCATAAACAAATAAACATACATTTCTTCAGTGTCAGATCATGTGGAATTATTATTTTTAATATTTATATCTAAAGAGAGAATATGTGTATTGAATGTATGTATACATGCACGTGTGCATCATCACCTTAAGATTGAGCTCCTTAACAATATTAGGTGTACACAATGCTTTCCGAGCACCAATTCCATATTGATCAAATACCTAGAAAGCAGAAAGGAAGGAGGGTTAGAAAAAGAAAACTTATATGGCACACGTTGCTCAGACATCTTTGCATGTAATACATATTTGTAGCTTTAGCCCTTTAGGGGGCACAATGGACAGCAATCCCAACACGCTACTCACGGGAATAGGAATTCTCCTGTCATGGAACGCAACCTCAGAAGCCAGATAAACATCCCCAATGCATGCCCCTTTTGCCTGAATAAAAAAGCACCAATGATTTCAAGAAGCTCATTCTTGTCCTAAATTATATGATAACATTGTAAATATCTGGAACTTCACCAAAGTTTCCAAGAATCATTTGACAGCTGCTAGGAAAACACAAAAAATCATCAATAGCTTAGAATAAACAAAAAATATTATATATCGCCTGTACATTCTTTTGCCTTGATAGACTGTCTGCCAATGACACTTTAATACAGTTCCTGCAATTTGTCTGCACTTTGTTCTTTTTATAAGAGAATAATTCTTACATGTTTATAATTTTTATTATGCATTTTATTTGCAAAATCTACACACAATGACTTCTTCATATTTTAATAGCATTACATCATACATATCAATTAACATCTGTTTCCCAGTAAAATGTATACATTTAGCATGTTCCAAAATATTTTTATGATCTTCATTATGCGTTTTATTGACAAAATTTATGTATCATGACTTATTTTTCATAATTAAATAGATTGTAGTAACTAACATATTTTGCATCACAGTTATGACTTAAAGACATTATATTATTGAGTGTATATACACCTTATTAAAAATTGGCATGTAGGTGCCAAGGCATTCAAGGTGCCCTTAGCCACGCTAGAGCACCTTGACAAGTATAGCGTCAGCTAATGTTAAATTTTTTTGAGTTTACCCCCTTCTTATCCTATACCGTTGAATGTCCACCCTAAATACTCCATTTTCTGATGGTAGATAACTCCATACCAATTATTCTGCTCCTACATCATCACTAAAACTTCTGACCAAACTCATGTAGGTCTACAATTGTCCTTCACAAGGAGGCAACACTATTTCAGAGTCCCAACTAATGTATCAGATCCTCAAGTTGTAACACTTCGGATCTCCTCTTATGTATCACTTCACCAAAGTGTCTAGTTTAGGCACTATGGCACCCAAGCAATAGCACTTGGGCACCTAGGTGACATCTAAGCATCTCTTTAAATACTACTTTTTTAATTTCACAACCATATTATATATATACATATTTAATAATAATTATGTATACTTTTAGCTACATATATAATAGTTTGGATAGATTAAGTGGTGTGCTAGGGTTTAACATTAACAAGAAGAGTATAAATATACAAGAGTAGATGGATCTATGATCTGTAGCTTGCAATACCTATTGAGTTTTAAAGTTCGCAAGGTAAAGGAACTAGGGAATGAAAGGTGGAAAATGTGAAAATATTTATACATGTACAAGCACACATGAAACTTTTGTTGTGAAATAGAAAAGAAATTTTTAGGTGAAGGAGAGAGAATTACGGGAAAGAGAATTTTATTACACTTGAAATACAAATACAACCTTCGAACTACAAAGTCCTCACTTTCCCAACCTTAAGCACTCTTCTCTCAGACTCTCTCTCTAGGCTTACAATGGGAATACAACATCCTTTTAAATAGTAATCACATGGGATACCACAACTATTGGCCCTCATGTGCACCACTCCATGAACTCCATGAGAAAAGAAAAATCTGTGGAAGAATTTCCTACAAAATTGTGATTTAAGGGAAACACTTTTGTAAATCTTCGATTAATTCCCATGACCAATTCTTCGTGCAAATCTCAAACACTTGACTTGCATGCATAACCTTCAAAACAAGGGACACCCACAACCCATCTCCCACTAACTCGAGCTCTTCTCCCAAGAAAATAGGGGTTCCACACGAACCCATCTCTCTCCATAAAATTCAGGCTTCAACAGAACCCAAAACTTAAGTCTTCACAATCAAGTCTTCCGCACATGCATAGGGCTTCTCCACAAACACTTACTGCGAACCAATTGTATGAACCTTGACTCACATTGTTCTTGTGTTGTTACCCTAAATAGGTCTTCTTCCCTCATTCCCTGCATTGAACTTTTTATTCTTAAAGGTTCCAGTCAAACGAAGTCTCTAGTCGAACTTCGACAAAATATGCATCCTTAAAATCTCTAATGAACAACTTGCCATGTGGCCCAACAAACACTTGCCACATCGCCAAATAGTAGCACCTTTCCTACACCGACCAGTCACATCACTCAATTGGGTCGAACACATCTGCTAGATACATCGTACCATTGCTTTATAAAGGCCCTAAGCCAATACACTACCTAGTCGCACCAATGAATCATTAGAATACTTGACAAAGCATGTATATCTTAAGAAAGGACATAGATGGTTACGATAGTGGAGCTTTGTTGAGCGAGAAATGGTTCATCATAATCAAATTACAAGATCATGACTAATTTTGCCAATGTTGTGTCATGGGTGGTAGGGGTATTTTCGATAGACCCCACATTACGTATCAGAGGTCATCCAAATTTCTCTTAATGGTGATCAAACAGATGATTTTTATGACCATAGTGGACACAAAGGGGAGCGATTCTTGTTGCTAGTTTGGTTATGACCTCACTAAGCAAAGGCATCCCAACTTCCACAAACACTAATGGTAGAAACCAAAGAAAATGTGTTGTCGGGGAAACAAGGGTATGGGTGGAGATTCGCAACACTCTAAAGAATGTGGTTTGCAAGGAGGGCACAGTTTCTACCCCCAAAATCTGCCCTTGTATCTGATTTACAAGATTTAGATGCAAACCCATGAGGAAAATTACCACCGTGAGCTCTTCATGGTACCTCTTCATGACAAAAATATCACCAATGAATGATTGATAAACCTCCAATTCGTTTAGAATGGAGTGAAGGCCGCTATAGTAATTGTGGACCAAACAATCACCTCATCAATGGGAGAAAAGTTGCTCATAGACTTTACAAACCCTAGAAATATTTTGGTCGTTGCCATATGTAGCACAAAGGGTGTCCTACACATGCTTGGTTGATCAAATGTGGGAAATATTGTGAGCTATCTTCTCCTTAATAGTGTTAATGATCCATGAAATGATAACACAATCAACAATACACTAGGTAGTATATTCTTCCACCTTGACATTCAAAAGATCAATAAAGATGTGAAAAGCCCACACATGTGTGCTGCCAGGAAAGTTTCAAACATACTCGCCCAAAGGAGGTAGTTTGTGGTGTTGAGTTTGACACTAATGGCAATAAGCTTGGTCGTCTATGAATTCTTTGAAGCCTCCATGCAAATGAATGAGAGGAGATAGTGTAGATTGTATAGAGGGTACCCATAAAACCTTAGCTCACAAAGGTAAAAGGAATAACAGACTTGAATGCTACCAAAAAAGGAGGGGATTAGCAAATGTCCCACGAGCTCTGATACCAAGTTAGGATGGATTAAGTTGTGTTAAGGTTTAACATTAACTAGAATAGTATAAATATACAAAAATAGATGATCCAACTATACAGGATCCATATGTCTAACTAATAATTACAAGTACAATTAGTCTAACAATAATTAGTTAATTCCATAAGCATAAGCATTATACATAGACATGTATGTATGTGCACATGTGTAAAATTAGTGTTGCTTCATCGTTCAAAATGATGGGATATAAAGTATAATCATATGAAAAAAAAATAATGTTGTTGAGATACGTTTGCTTAGATGGATAAGTGGTAATTTATAAGGTATAAGCAAAAAATTGATTTTATTAAACATAAAATAGGAGTTGTACCAAATGAAGATAAGAAAAAATTAGCTAAGTGGCTTAATTATATCCTTAAGAAACCAAAGAATGCACTAATTATGAGAGGGGAATTAATTAATGTATAAGAAACTAAAATAAATAAAGACCTAAAACTACATGGTTAAAAATTGTAAAAAAAATATTAAAATTTATGTAATTTTAATCAACAATTTGAGCATAGAAATAGACGAAGGAAAAGAATTTAGGTAGCTAACTCCATGTGGTAGGATTGTTGTCATGTGCGCACATGCATGTGTATAGATAAAAGTTTGTTACGAAAATATTAAAAAACTTATATTTAATTAAATAAAAGATCTATTTATTTAAGGCAAGACAAGGAAGGCCTCCAAGGTGGGGTGCCAATCAGGGTGGATTGGTTGCCCAAATTAATAATAACTATGGTAAATGCAATATTACAAGTACCATATCTCATTTTATATGTTATGGATTATGATGATCTCACCCACAATTTTTGCTAATTTGCCTTGACTAATTCTACCAAATTGATTCTCAGAAACTACATACTCTCACTATATCTTGCTAGGAAGTTGCTATAAATGAGGAGATAGATGCCTTGCAGTCTTGGAATATGTGGCACCTCATCAATTATCCACATGACTCTATGGTGGTTAGTTTTCATTAGATATTTTCCATCAAACATAAATGACAGCTTCATTGAAAGAAAGCTCACCAAGCTACCAAACACTCAGATATATTGCACACCCAAACGAACTCTAAATAGGAACAGAATAAGTCATGATGCAAATACTGTCACTGATACAATGTAAATATTGAACCAATTTAATAAAATCTGTAATCCCCAAATGTGGATATCGGGAGCATTTTATAATTGACGATCAAGAGTCTCAAGACCCAAATCCTCACATATTTTAAACATTTTTAAAAGGATTACTGAGATAATCCAAAAATGTTACTGGTAAAAAGTTTCACATGACTCTAACTATGCATATGTTCTTGCACCAAAAAGGACAGAAGGGCAACGTTCTTGTTTGTTGTTTAAACTAGCCACTAGAAATGATTGACAATTATTTTAGAGGAAGATTCATACCTTGAAGCCACCAGCAGTTCCAGCATTTATTACAAGGTCTGGGTTCAGTGCTTGTATGGAAGCATATGTCACAAGTGATGCTGGGATTGAACCAACACTATCAACACCTAGAAAGCATTTATCAATCACTTAAAGCAATGTATTTGCCATAGCTTTAAAGGCACAGCAGAACATACCAAGGATTAATGTAGTAAAAAACAATAAAAAAATTATACAGATTGGAAACAAATTTTTTTTTTTTAAATGGCATATGAGAGTGTGTTTTTTCAAAAATGTAGAAACAAAAATAAATAAATATAAATATATCTACAAATATGCAAGTATCATAATCATCTAAATAATTGAATAAAAAAATTATTATTAATTTTTTATAATTTTTTTACATGCAATACAAGTTAAACACAATTTTATTATGTGCAAAAAGAATATATGCCAAAATTGAAAAAACAAAACTAAATATAAAAATTTCTATTACAGCTCTAAGCAACAAATTATAAAAATAGTTAACTTATATTAACGAAAACAACCAAAAATAAAAAATCTTAAAAAATTAAAAATGACCGGGAAAGCTATTTTTCACAGAAAAATGGGAAAAGTGGTCTAAGCAGAATACAGGTTGTTTTTTCAAAGAACTTTCCCTTTTTTTTCAAAAAATGTAACGGATTAGGATGTGTCAGTAATTACTGTTATAATCTAGAAGTATTTCTGGTATATTGTTCGGCAAGGGGTTGTAATATAAACCCTAACTTGTTAGACTGTATTATAAATAATAAATTACTCTTTTTCTACCCTAATCAACATGGTGTCAAAGCCTGAGGAGAAACCCTAATTGCCACTGCTGTCTTTCCCTCCCTACCTCGTCTTCATTTGTCACCAATCACACCATCCTACACCACCAACTGCTCTTGCCTCCCTACTAGTTGTCGCATCTAGCTCTCATGCAAACACCTGCCAGTCATGGTCTAGCGAGCATTGGCACTAGGGTTGTCTAATCCGTCTATCTGATGCCACTTTTGGCTGAGGGACGACTTTTCCTATGTGATGCTGATAGGGTTGACCACTTCTCTTCTACTCTAGAGAGTAATTGATGTCATTAACAACAATCAAGTGGTTTCAACCTCATTTTTAGTGTGAACCCGTTTTTTCTTTAAACCAATAAAAGATAATATTCAAGCATTTTATTTTATACCTAAACCGTTATCACTATTACATGGTTTATCATTTGAAACTTTGTCAAAGATATCTTATTAAACAATTTCCATAATTATTTCCTTAACATTAATTTGAAAGCATAATCAAAGAAAAATTTTAATCCGTGAATGTATTAAAAACGAAATGATTATAAATCAAATACTATTTTAAATTTGAAATTAGAATAATAGATAATGAATTTAATTTTTTAAAAGTGGAAGCCTAGATTACTCTGTGGTTAAAATATAAGTCCCTATTAAAATTTAATTTAATCATACATGATTAATCAATATACAAATCATTTTTCCCCAAAATTTCACATGGGATTTGTGCTGCTTTATTAAGTGGCTCTGTGTTATATCTGGAGCATAGATTAGAGTAGGATTTGAGCCTCCAATATCAAGTTTTGGAGACCAACAATCTATATGAAATTATACTGGGCATTGATGAATCAAAAGATTTTACTAGTCGATTAATTGGTACAAATCCCTCATTTCAATACTTTCCACAAGCCATGTCCTGCTTTATTTCCTTGACATCTTTACATAGAGAGAACAGTTTTTGTGTGGAATAGAGAACAAAATCATTTACGAAAGAGGAACAGAAAATCTGTGGCTTACTGTTAAAAAAGAAAAAAACTAACGGGTAGGCATCTTCTATTTTTGTCTGAAAAGAACAGCAAAGTTAACAAAGACGATAACAGCTTTACTAACCAAGGAGTGAATCTTTTCCAGGCCAAATAATGTTGACATTTAGATCCTTGTAAACTCCATGATACCGTGTCCACGTAACACCTTTAGGGAACCTGCAAGATAACAAGTAAAAACACGTTTACGAAACCTTAAACCCAGAAACTCCATCAAAACCTACACAGTAAAGCACAACTCAAATGGAAACGAGGGCTAAGGAGAACCAATGATCATAACTCACGGGGAATCAGCGTCCTCGGACAGCTGGAAAGTGTTGACAAGGGGAAGTGCCTCCGCGTGCATAGCTGTCATGATCACAAAACTCAAATACCAAACATACATGGTTGAGAGAAAAATACCGAATAAAATATGAAACCCTAGTGGATGACGAGGGAGGAAGAGGGGAGTGAAGAGGTAACCCATGATGATGACGATGGTGGAGATGGGCTTGGCGTCGGTCCGGTCAGCCACCGCCATGGGAGTTTCAAGGCCAGGGTTCTTCTCTTGTGGCAACATCAATCGATCTGGAGGTTGAAGCGATCAAACAAATGAAGAAGAAGAATAAGAGAAGAAGAATAAGAGAAGAAGAAGAATAAGAGAAGAAGAATAAGAGAAGAAGAAGAATAAGAGAAGAAGAAGAAGAAGAAGCAGCTGCAGAGCAAAGGTTGGAACCGGGCGGAGGTGTTCGATGACGAAGTATCTAGGAAAATCCATCAAATTTTTTTAATAAATAATTAAAATTAAATGTCTATATGTACACAGAAAATAAAAAAATAAAAAATTCAGAAAAAAAATTAAAATCAAAAATTTTATGGTATATAAAGAAATTTTACGAAATTTTTTTTTGGTCCAATTAAAGTACAAATATTTTACAATTCTACAAAAATAAATTATAGCTATCATTAGGAAGTCAATTTTTTTAAAAAAGAGTCAATTTTACAGCATCTACAGTAAAATTCAATTCGCATGTGAAGAAAAAATCATGAGTAAGATTAAATCTTAGTTATTTATTATAAACACTCACAAATATTGGTGCAAACAGTAATATTTACACGTTTGTCTATTAAGAATCAAACAAATTCTACTTAAAATTGATATATTAAGCAAGTTTAATTTTATTTTAAATAGAATCTAAAGACTACAGAATCTAAATACACCCACCCTTACTCGCTATCCTTTTTAGCAATCATCCAAGCCTTTGCACCACTATCTTCTATATTTTCAATCATGTTTTCATCTTTTTGTTTGTGTTACTTGTAGATTCATTCTTACCATGATCGTCAACATTGTCATCTAATATCTTTGTAGTTTACAAATGGTATCTATCCTAAGACATTCTAGACTGACAATATTATCAATTAAATACCAAGCTAATATTTGAGGTTTTATTATAAAAGATACGACAGAGTTCTAATACTATACTTGTATCAAAGTTTGTTGTTAAAGTGGAGACAAATAGAATTTGTGCTTATTCTTAGAGTGGAACATGTATGTCATACATGTTATGATCTCTAATGATCATAAATTCCTTATACCAAGCAAAAAATTCCAAATAGAGGAGTGAAAGTAATGGTAGAGAGTGTGTGCGACAATGCGATAACCATTGACACAGTGTTGGCACCTAGTAATGGAGAAAACAAGGAGTTTCAAAAAAATTTGTATCCTGAGGGAAACTTTGCACGCACCCCCACCCCCAAAATTAGCTTACCTAGGATTTATCTTGCCCCAACATTAGAGATTAATGATGGTAGAAGCTCTTAACCGGAAAAAGAAAAACCTCCCATCTTTAATCAGGTTCCAATTTCAAAATTCCTTGAGCTAGGAAGTTGATGGTGTCATTCATTTAAGTCTTAGATGACTCCATTCATTTCGGAAAAGTTCCTTAGTTGTCATATTGAAGGAGTCATATATATCATGTTGAGAAAATAGTTGCAGGGCTTTCAAGAAGGTTACCTTTTTAAGCTATGAGTTTACAAAGGGCGTGGGAAGAATATGTTTCAAATGTTTCACTGGGAGCCCACCTACATTCCCAAAGCAAGGCACTCTAATTCCATCATATGTGCAAGTTATTAACCATTTTGAAGATTGACTTCAGCAATCTACACATTGGGGAGTTATTATAATGTAATGAGAGAGTTGTTTAGGACTATACCCTTAATTATTACCACCCAACGTGTACATTCAAGTATACTGATTTCACCATCCGGACACATGAGTGCTAGGTCATCTAGATTTGAAATGTTGTTTATAAAACGGTATATCAATCAGTTTAATCGTTAGACCCAACAGCATGCCCATGGAAAAATGACATATCAACGGAATCGTCGTTGGAAGAAATTTGTGGTCTTTGTGCATGTGACTCTAGGCCACCAAATGCTATATACATAAGTGGCCATGACTTAGATACAACATCCTCTACCGTCTCTCTTGTGTTCCATTCTTACCCTTTGAGAGCCAAGTTCTTTCCTCACTCTCCTGAAGGTATCACGTGCACAATAAAGCTCATTGAAGATCAATTGCATTTATACAAAGAGAGCTTCATCAAGCAAGAGGATATAGAGTTACAAAGTTTGTAAGTTAATTTTCTTACTTATCCCATTAGATTATGACAAAGAGTTCCTCAGAAGAGTTTGACATATTTGTCAAGGAATTTGTAAACAACAAGATGCTACTTTGAAATAGCATGAGATTAGCATAGAGTTGAAGTAGAAAGCTTTAGGAGCGAATGTAACCTAAGTTTCAAGTAAATCACTATAAACTCCATATGCAATCTTTTATTATTTCTCATTTATTTACGTAAATTATTTTACCACAACTTTGTTTAGAACAAACACTTTTATTTTATCACAAATCATTTAAGTGCTCATTAGCTTAATTAAATATTACTGTTAATTCAACTCAATCCTAACAATCAGTATTAAATGATAATTTGAACAAATTAATAGATTTAACCATGTATAATTCTTAGCTTCTTTATACAACTCCACAAGTATTAAAGGAACAACGTATTCACCAACTTCCATTTTCTGATCATTCCAACTATAATTATTAAAAACATTGCACAATTGTGCATCCTCAACACACTTCCTACGACTTTCCATCAAATTTTTATCCTGTGTTGAGATAATTAATTGACATCCAAAATAGAAGCGAAAGTAGCCGCAGAAATCAGGAAGTCCAGTCGTAATTCCTGAACCTTGAAGTGTTTTCCATGATCCTCTTGCATTCATATCGTGCCGACCGTCGGCTTTTGGTCCCAGACATTCCATCTCGTTTTGATTGTTCCCTTGATACAGATAAAATGCTGATATGGTGCATCCAGCAATCAACTACGTTGTGGACGAAGGTAATGTGAGTTACTGTCAATAAATATATTGCAATGCACTCAAACAATCTGGCGTACAGAAATGGCGCATACGTAATCCTCGTAAGCGTCAACCACAAATCAACCGGATTGCGGCAAAAGAGTTAATGAGAGAGCAATGCATTTCCTGACCATTTTCGGAATATATGGTGACTTAGGCCGACCAACTACGGGAGTTGACCAGAGGGCTTGGTTTCATGAAGAATCACTAGGATTTGAATCCTAGAGTCTCATTAATATTTCAAGGAAAGGGGGAATTATTGTCTATCTCTATGCGTTTATTCACGTCTCCTTCGTCAGGGGGATTATTCTTGAGTAATTCCGCAGGGGAAAGACAGCCAGGATTTCTAAGCGGCTATCTTCTTTGAAGTCACAGAGTTCACGATAATAGCAAATTCGGGTCCCTGCAACCACGAGACACTTTATGAGCGAAGCAAATCAACGTATGAGACAATAAAATTGTTCTATAATTTCAAGACAATAATTTATATGAATCAAGACGTAAATATGACATCTAAAAGGAATAAAATCATAGAAATTAGCACGATTATAAGAAAGTTTCATTACCATATAAATCCTCAACACACGTGTAGTAATTTGTTAGTTTCTGTATTATGAAAATACCAGTTAATGATTTTTCTTTCCCACCTAATGCATTTTTTAGCCTCCTAAGAATATGACCTACTAACCTAAGTCAATTTTTTCTTATCTTTAACTAAAAATTGTATATGTGGGCACCCACTAGTAACTTGCCAATGAGTGCCTAGTGAACGGTACAAATGAAAATTTTTCAATGTGACGGATGGTGCCCGTGAATCTCCAATTCTTCTTTGCATTCTTTGCTTCTTACCCACTCTATCGCTCATTGCCTCCTACAAAAACACCCCTTACCTCCTGCACCAGCCTCTCCCTCATTGCTTGGACAGCCCACACCTCCCAAATCACCCTCTCTCCCTCATTGCTTGGACGGCCCACACCTCCCAAATCACCCTCTCTCCCTTGCCGCACAAATAGTTTACACCTACCACACTACCCTCTCTCCTTTGCTGCCCACGCTATGTAATGCCCCCCACTTCTCCTCCACCCTGCTGCAAACCCTCACCCCTACTTTCATGGACCACATAACTCGCCTACTCCTACACTCAACTTCTATACAAAAGAGATCACTGGTGCAAGCTCTCCTCTATGAATCATTGATAGTCAACGAAAAAAGGAGTTTGACAATGTCCAAGGCAAGTAAGCACAAGTGCATGTGTGAATGGGTATGCGGACAAGATTAAATTGAAGCCATTCATTTAGGCACCCACAAAATCTTTTGTTGTAAGTGCCTATAGTAAATTTAGCCACTATCTTTAATTAGTGCAATTCTTACTCTATTCCTAAATAAATCATTTTTTAACTTATCCAATATAGTATTACTATTCATCCATCTAAATATACTCATTTCAGCAATACCAACTTTTTCAGTCTTTTTGCATATGGTCATACTTTATAATCTAACATTCGAAACCATAAAGCATAGTTAGGTGAATTTTCCTTTTAATTTTGAAGGCATTCTCTTATCACATAACACTTCAAAAGCATTTCTTTACTTCATCCCTCCTACTTCAATCTTATTAATAACATTCTCTAAAATCTTACTATTGTTACTCATTATAGATCTATATATTTAAGTCTTATTTTTATGAATTTCATGATGATCTAAGTATATACCTTCATCATTATTCTCGTTTTAAATGATCCTACATTCTATACATTCTAAAACAATTCAATAATCAGTAGTTCAAAATTTCCTAAATGCAAAATGTCTACATTGTATTTGTGGAGAAACAAGAAGATAGAGTTGGTGGAAGATGTGTTGTATATTCATTAACAAAGATAAGACATCTTTATATAAAGGCTCAAGACTCATACAAATAACACTAACTAATGTGGGACTAAACCCACTTACAATGAAAACTCTAATACTTAACTCTAACATTCTCTCTCAAGTTGGAGCATCCAACTTGCAATAAACTCATACATAATAAGATAAATAAAGGAAATACATGATAAACAAAAAATTTAGTAACAATATTGTGAGTAAAATATTAGGAGACTTTTACATGTACTTCTACCAATATAGTTTTTATCAATCATTCAATAAAAGAGATTTGATGTAGATTGTTAATGTGAGGCGTTTCATAAACCTCAAAGTAGTATGGATTTTTAAGATGAGATATTCCACAAACTCCAAAAAGGAGTATAGATTTTTAAAAGGTATCCATAAATCACAAGAGAAAATATTAGATGATAGATAATAAGAAATTAAACATATTTCTATTTTTTTCTCCTTTTCATTTTTTTGATAATTTTGATTTTGTTACTTCGGCCATTTTTTTCTTTTCCTTTTTTTTACTCTTCTCCCCTTCACTCTTTCCCTTTTTTAAACTCTTTTTCTTCCTCCCCCTTTCTTTCCTTTTTTTTTTTTACTCTTTTCTCCTCATCTTCTTCTTTCCTCCCTCTTTCCCCATCTACAACCCTAATGGGTTCAGTAACAATGACAATGGGAGGATAGCAATAGAATAGAGAGGAGCAATCGAGAGTGCGATGGTGACGAGTGGCCAAAACCATGACGGCACCAAGTGACCAAAAACAACTACTGCAGCTACAAAATTAGCAATGACACGGACTACAGGGAGAGAGGGAGTAGCTAGATCACAAGGACATCACATAGGGAGAAAGAGCCACAAGAGAGAGGGCCATGGGAGAGAGAGAGTAGCATCGAAAGAGTGGCAATCAACCACCAAACAGGATCGTGTTCGCTGAAAGAGCATTGGCAGAGACAAAACTGCAGAGAAAAAAGAAAGAAAGATTGGGGTCAGTTGGGAGGAGGGTGATGGCTACATGCCCTCCTGCCACCTAGGTTTTTCTTTGAACAGGACTCTCAAAACTTAAGCTTTAATATCATATGGAGAAATGAGAAGAGCATTGGAGGAAGATGTGTTGTATATTCATTAATAAATATAATAACTCTTTATATAAAGGTTACAAGACTCGTACAAATAACACTAACCAATGTGAAACTAAAATCACTTACAATGAAAACTCTAATACATATACCTCTAACAGTATTAGCAACAAACACTTCCATTAGCAAAGCCTCAACAAAATAACTGAACTAGTAAAGTAAGATGAGTGTTGACAAGAAAATGCAATGAAACAATCAGAGATTGTTTGGATAATCAATGATAACAAAGATATATGTAGTAGAGTGCTGACTATTTCAGAATAAAGTGAAGATTGAGCATCCATAAAATAAATATAAATTTTCTATGTGAAATTAGCTCAGCAGTGAGAAATTTTCAAATTTTCAGTTCAATATGTACATTATACAATCATATATGCAAAACTAAAAACAAGAGATAGTGAAATCATAAAAACATTTCTGCTTGGAAAGTGCATTAGAAATTTTATTCAAACTTGGTTTACCTTTAAGGAAGCTCCACCAACAAGAAATCCATCAATGTCTTCTTGTTTTGCAAGTTCAGCACAATTGCTGCCATTTGCCGAACCTGGAAAGCATTATTGTAGACAGTTCCACAGATAGATGACTTGTCAGCTTAAGATACTTGCAAATCATTACGACCAGCATCATCAACAAACTGTACTCATTTGACAACAAAATGATGTGTTTTCATAACATGTGTACTTTTATTTTACTTCCCAAAAAATGTTGTTTATATTTATAAAAACTTGGGCCACAACTTTCTCACATTACTTGCCCCAAAATTATGCCTTTGCTTATTTGGTAGATAGATGCTAACAAATAAGTAAGATAATATGCTTTTGGCAAATTGTTGTGGGAGCATTAAATTAGAGTTTTGTCAATTGGCTGATTCCTGAGCACTAAACAGATTTTTAAAATAGCTACATGAAGGATCTATGAATATGATAACATGACAATCTCAGTTTCATCAAATTATTAGTAATGAAATATTCAAAGATTGAACCCATGAACACGAGAATCTAGTTGGACTTTATATCACATGTAGCAAGGATATGATTTATAAATGGCACTGCATATTCATGACTAATGTAGAATTTAAGTTAAAACCTGTCAGGTTAAGTATTGGAATTGATCATCATGAGTAAAAAGTGGCTAAGTTCAATGGAAAACAACTTAGGTTAAGTACTGCAGTTTGATTGATTAAGTAATGTAATCAAGTCAATTAATAATTAACTGCTAATATGCGGGTCCACTAACAGAAGCACTTGATCCAGGTTTCGTTAACCAATCTACATGGACGATTAAAAGTATTTTATTATTTATTTATTTTATGCTTCATCTATTGCTTTGATAATAATATTATAAGTTGAAACATAATTTTCTCTATTAACTCTAATGACAAATTACATGGTATATATATACAACAGTAAATGGGTAAACAGATCAGGGTCCATTTATCTAACACTCCCCCTCAAGCTAGAAGGTATATATCGAACATTCCCAACTTGGTACAAAAATTATTAAATACACCAACACTAAGACTCTAAGTAAAGATGTCGGTAGTTTGGTCAGAAGACCGAGTGTATGGTGTGCATGCGTAAGGCACCATGCCAGTGAACCTCCTTCGGCTCCTATATAAACTAACTCAAGAGCCCAACAGCATAAGATATGTCTGATCTAGTAACAATTAGGTAAATGAGCTTACCTACCAATCGTCTGACTTGAATCACTATAACACTCTAAGGACTCCCAAAAGAGAGGTTTAGTCATAACGGGAGTGCGTTCTGGTTTACATCCTGTGAGACTTGTTTCTTTCAACAAATCCAAAACATATTTTCTTTGGGAGAGAATCATCTTCTGTTTAGCATATGCAAACTTGATTCCTAGAAAGTATCTAGGTCTGCCCATGTCTTTAATATCAAAATGTCCTAAGCGCATTGCTTTGACAAACTTGACTCCAACATCATTACCTGTCACTAAAATGTCATCGACATACACAGCCAAAATAGTATAACCAAAAGGACCCTTTCGAATGAAGATAGAATTGTCAACTACACAATTCTTAAACCCATACTTCACCATCACAGAACTATGTTTGGCATACAAGGCACGAGGGCTTTGTTTCAGACCATAGAGAGCTTTCTGTAAGTGATACACTTGATTCTCCCCCTGAGCAACATACCCAGGAGGTTGCTCCATGTAGACGTCCTCCTCCAGATCACCATAGAGAAAGGCATTACGAACATCCAGTTGAGAAAGGGACCAACGCCGATTAACAACCAGGGACAAGAGAACTCGAATAGAGTGCAAGCAGGCCATTGGAGCAAAGGTTTCAGCATAGTCCAAACCATGAGTTTGCATAAAACCACGAGCAACTAGGCAGGCTTTGTAGTGGTCAATGCTACCATCGAGGCGATGCTTGACAATGAAGACCCACTGACAACCAACAACCGGAGTATCAGGCAGGTGAGAAACCACCATCCATGTCCGTTGAGTAAGCAGTGCTTGCATTTTAACATCCATCGCGTGCTTCTAATGGGGAAGGGTAAGCACCTCATAATGATCCTTAGGAATTGATTCAAAGGAAAGAGAAAGGGAAAACCGCTTGTAAGAATTAAAAAGTGCAACGTAGGAAAGGGAGTGGGAAAGAGTACTGGGTGGAGACACGAGTACCTTTGCGAAGGGCGATGGGTAGATCAAGAGACAGATCTACAGCAAAGCAAGGAGGGGCAGTAGCCAGGGCAAGAGGCGGTGTAGGAGGACGACGTCGCTACACCTAAAAACAAAGGCTGTACACCTAAAAACTTTGGGAGGAAGAGAGAACAGCTCTTGCTGAGGAGAAAGCCGTTGAACGGGAATAGCACCACCTAAAGGAGCAGCAAACATGCGGTTAATGAGAAAAGCCACTAAACAAGAATAGCACTGCCTAAAGGAGCAACAAGCATGTGGTTAATGAGAAAAGTCACAGTCAAAATCGCATCGGACCAAAAATACTTAGGAACATGCATCTCAACAAACAAGGTGTGAGTGACATCGAGGATGTGTCGATGCTTACGCTCAGCTACTCCATTTTGTTGAGAGGTATGAGCGCATGTGGTTTGATGGATAGTGTCACGCTCAAAATATAAGGAGGCAACGACAGACTGAATAAACTCAAAGGCATTATCAGTATGAAACAATTTGAGAGTAGTGGCAAACTAAGTACGAATTTCATTAAAATAGCGAAGGATTACATCAAGGACATGTTGACGATTCTTTAACAAGTACACCTAGGAAACCCGAGAAAAATCGTCAACAAAGACAATACAGTAACGAAAACCACCAATAGAGGTAACCTTAAACGGGCCCCAGACATTACAATGAACTAAATCAAAAGTATGAGACAGAGACGGAAGAACTTCACGAAGCCGACGCAAGGGAGGATGACCCAAATGACAATGCCACAGCAAGGACGAATCACCAAACGCCACAAACGAGACCAATCCGCGAGTAACATTGTGTTGCACCAAGATGTAGACGCCCTGACCCTACTCAAGGCCCAAGCCAATCCTCTTGCCCGTTTGTAAATCATGAAAGGTACAATGAAATGGGTAAAAAATGACAAAGCAATATAAACGTTTCGTGATGACATTGATGGATAAGAGATTAACAAGAAAATTAGGAATATACAACACTTTTTCCAGAAAAATATCCTTAGTGGGGGAAGTGGTCCCTTCCCCATAAATAGCACAACTACGGCCATTAGCAATGGCAACAAAATGAATATTTGCACAATAGGTGAGACGATCAAAAAGAGAGCGATTACCCGAGATGTGATGGGAGGCACCTGAATCAACAATCCAAGTATCACTAGAGGTGGATGTATGAGCAGAAGGCATACCATTGGAGAGGACATGAGCAGCAATAGCCTCACTATTTTGTTGAGCACGAAGTATCATAAGTTCATCAAAATTAGCTTGAGTGATTTGCATGGAAGGGACAGCAACAGTAGAATCGGGGGTCGAAGGCGGAGCTGGGGACGACGCCAAGTGCGCTGAGGGAGTAGGCGTCGGGTGTCCAAACTTCGCCCAACACCTATTTGAGGGGTGGTTCAAATGGCCACAGTGGACGAACGGAGTGCAAGGGCGAGAGGACCGTCCACCCGTGTGCGAGCGGCCACTAGCAACATCGCCAGTGCGCAGGGAAGGAGGGAGAAGGCTGTCACGAGCAGTCGCTTGTGCCGCCAAGGCAGAAGGGTCGACGGACGTCGGCAAGATAGTAGGGTTGGAGGTTGCGGCAGTCAACTGAAGAACTCAGTTGAAAGTCGTCTACAAGGAAGAGATGGAGTTGACAGTGAGGATTTGCCTGCGAATTTGAGACATGAGGTTTGAGCAAAGGCCGATGAGAAAGAGAGCGACACCAAGCTCCTCCCGATACCTACGTTGAGTCGCCAAGTCCGAAGTACAGGGCAAAGTACAGGGTTGGAAAAGGTCTGGACCGTCAATTCCCCCTGATGATGGGAGAGGAGAAGCTCGTATGTCTCACAGACATGAGCGATGCTGTTGTTAGCTCCGTAAGTGGCCTGGAGAGTCTCCCACACACGGTGTGCAGGACGAAGGCGGGTGATGCTGCAGGCAATGGGTTCGCCTACACTATTGATGATCCATGAGATCACAGCGAAGTCTGCAACATGCCAGGTCGCATAGGCAACAACCTTGGAGTCCGGAGGGTCACCGAAGAGGTGATGTTCATGCATTTGAGAGAGAATGAAGGTCTCAAACGCATTAGCCCAATGATGATAATTGGTCTCATTGAGCTTCACTCCTATCACAGTGAGCTTGCCAACCCACGAGGAAGACAACGGCTCCATGAGGATGGGGGGGACGTCGACGTGAAAGGAAGGAGGGGGGGCAACCGCAAGAAGAGGCTGCCGTTAGGAGAGATGGCGGAGGCAGGCCATCGGCGTGGAAGGATGGGGGAGCAGGAGGGTGGGGTGCAGCCGCAAGAAGAGGTGGCCATCAAGAGAGACGACGAAGGCAAGCCACTAGCGCTGGTGTTGGAAGAGAGAGAGGGTAGGGAGGGTTAGGGTAAACCTAGCTTGATACCAAGTTGAAACATAATTTTCTCTATTAACTCTAATGACAAATTACATGGTATATATATACAACAGTAAATGGATAAATAGATTAGGGTCCATTTATCCATTGATGCTTGAATATGTTTTGAGTAGATGATATAAAATGACAAAGATAAAAATTGAATTGGTTAAATGATTTATGCAATTTTCAATTATTAATTAATTAATTAAATCATGTGCAACTAAATGGTTAATTGTTAACTAAACTAACTTTTATTGAGTTGATTCACAGTTAACTGATAATATGTTAGGCTGCAAAAAGGAAATGCTTAATTTACATTTCAATTAACCATCTCAAACTGATTAACCAATCTACATAGAAGATATAAAACATTTTTTTTCTTTATCTATTGCTTTGATAATAATAATAAATTTTTGTTTGAATGACTTAACTAGATGGGTGCAAATGACAATGAAAGCAGTTGAATTCATTAAATGATTTATGTAATTTATACTTATTATTCAGTTAATTTGACCATGGATGTTTAAAAAGTAAATCATTAACTAAATCAATTTTTATCAAATTGGTTAACAATTAACTGTTTAATTATTGGTCATTTAACAAAATGACTTTGGTCAATCGGATAACGGTTGGGTGAGTGAATGGCACAACCCAAGTCATTATGGTCCACCATCAAATCTACAATGGTTCCCATATGCACATAAGTCATTTGGTCCATCCTTTGGTCTGTAGCAAAAGATTTTAGCCCTTCACCCACTTTCTAGAGAGATCACGTAATGGTTATATTAACAAATCAATTTGTGTTAAGTTATTAACAATTAACCAATTAATTAATTGGCCATTTAACGAAATCACTTTGGTCAATCGGATAATAGTTATATTTAGGTAAGTGAATGGCTCAACTCAACTCATTATGGTCCACCAATCAGATTGGATAATGGTTATATTTGGTCCAACTCATTATGAATGGCTCAACCGAATCTACTTTGGTTCTGATATGCACAGAAGTCGTTTGGTCCACACTTTGGTCTATAGCAAAAATTTCAGTCCTCACCCACTTTCCAGAGAGATCTTGTATTTGGATCCTCACTTGGTGTATCAACATTTGGCAATGACTTACAGCCCATTTGCAAATGTCCCATTTGACCAGTTCTCTCACAAACCTTTAGGAATGGTCCACAAAGTCCTACACCCATTGAGCCTTCAAGAGAATCAACAATGTAACAACACCAATAGGGTCTGCTTTCTTAAAGAATGTGGTGGTCTAATTACAACGATCACCATAGAAAAAACATTCTGATCTTATTTTTTATTTTTTGGTCAGAGGTTTTAGAAGATTGGTCTCATGATAGAGGGGTGTGCGACACCAACAGCGAATAGCATCTTTGGCCATCACAACAACTCTCGGCCATAGGGGCTTGTGAAAGCCATAGGGGAGAAATCAGGAGGAGATGAAGACCTATTCAGACTCTCACCCAAATCCCTAAATATTATATGTATATTTATTTTTTAAACTTCAGTCCATGTTTTCATTACAAATTTGTTTAAACACCTGTGTTATAATTAATTCTGTAAGATGCATCCATATCATGTCTGTTTTATGTGTTTTGAAATGTTGGACAATACCAAGGCATGGTTTGGAAAAGAAGAATTTGAAAATCTTAGCTCCTACTCTATCGTTAGAGTGGATCCCACCTTCCAAAGAAGGTTAGAAGGAACAGCTCTTAGCCTTATATGCAAATGAATATCACATGGAATACCATCATTTATTTCCATAAGTGCCATTCATTTATCCTTTCACCTGTTTCCAAATGCCCTTCTTTTCCTTTCTTTTTTCCTTCAACATCATTCAGTCAAGCATAGAAACTCCATCAAGAGTACGTGACAGCAAAGTTGAGGTTCATTGAAGAGAGGAAGCAGTGATTGTCAAACATAAGGATGATTGTTGAATGTAAAGGGGATGTATCTGTTAAAGATCCTCCTTAATAAGTGCCTCAGCAAGCATAACTAAACCCTTCTTGAACAAGCATCCTCCCATCATGTTGAGACCCACCCACTATAGTCAATGCCCATGCATGTAAAGAGAAAGGTAGGAAAGATCATCGTATGCCTAATCATGATTGGAGAATGCAGCAGAGATCACCTTATGCCTACATGCATGAAGAGAAAGTGGCAAAGGACATAGGGGGATTGTGCAGACCGGAAAGTCCGAAAACAGAAAATCAAGAAAGTGTAAAAATTTTAAGGTGTTTGTGCAAGAAGGAAAGTTAAGCTGGGAAGTTCAACTTTCTGACCATATAAATATTTAAACTTTCCCCTTCCTTTCCCCACTTTCCCCCCTTCCCCCTTGCAAAGAAAGTGGGAACTTAGATGTAGGAGCTGGAGCTAGAAAATCTCCAGTACCAAACATAATAGGTCCCGATAAGTTAACTACCTCTAAGAATTTGAGAGAGATCAATTCTCCATTAAAAGTGGGAGTACACTCCCTTACCAAACCAAACATGGCCTAAGTAACAAACCACCTTACATATGGTAGAAATCTAAGAAATAGTTCAAGGCAGATGGTTAAGAGGCACATGCTATTTCTTTAATTTATTTCATGAAAACTCAAAAACTAATGATAGTTATTATTTTCTGATACTTAAAGATCAATTTAGAATTGTCAATGTCAACTTTACTTTGAAGTGAATGGCATTGCCTTTGAATCAATTACATTTTTAATCTATATTATTAATGTTAATAATGCCTATCATCCATGATTACTATTAGTTTCTGTTTAGCACTTAATTTTCCATTAAAAGAATGAAAAAAATTAAACATTCTTAACCTTTAAGGACTATTAGAAACTTTAGTAAATAATTATATCAAATTGGTAAAAGGAAGAAACTAGGAATCACTTAAAAAAAAATTATTAGAAATTATTTTTAGTTTTCAATATTTTAAAAACACTTGACAAAGATATATTATATATATTCAAATATTCTAAGAAAGGATTCAGGTATCATTAAAGGCAATATGAGGAGAAAAAGGCAGAGTCAAAACTCTGTTTTCTATTAGAAGTGTATGGATGGATATTGGTATTATACCTAGCTTCTCTCTCATTAATTACGTTAGATCAATTTGAACAATTTTTCATTGTTGGAGACTTGGAGCAAAGCCACAAATACACCGTTTTATATTTTTGTGCTATGATTTGAAGTGATAGCTCAAGTTAATTTTTATAATTAGTAGTGGATTATTACACTATATGTCAACTACGCAAAAATCCAAAAGAGCAAACTAATCAAAATACTACCAAATAACACCAGTTGTAACACAAAACAGACTGCACGATGTACAACCTTGTTGAAAAATCCAGCAGAACTTACAAGGAAGCAAAAACAAAGAGTTGGTCTAAAATCCAAACGACTGTTATAAATGATCTGCAAGTGAAAGGAGTACCTCCATAAATTATACGAGTCTTTGATGCAACTTCAGCCGACACATTTTTCTTGAGCCAATCACGAACAGCAACATGCACTTCCTGGGCTTGCTGAGGAGTGGCAACCTTTCCTGTGCCAATGGCCCATACAGGCTCATATGCAATTACCACATCATCCCAGCTGGGTATGTTGTCTGATGCCAAGTAAAGCAAAGCTGAGTAGCAAGGACAACCTAAGTGATACATGTAAGCCACTCATGTAAATGAGACAAATCATACCTGCAAATGCCTTCATCTGTTGGAAGCAAACGTCATAAGTTTTTCCTGTCTCTCTTTCTTCTAGCTTCTCTCCTATACATGCAATTACTTTGAGATTCTCACTCAAGGCATATGCAGCTTTCTTCCCAATAAACTGAAGATAAATAAATAAATAAAAGCTACATTGCATTATTGATTAGACCATATATCACATAAAAAAGAAAAATACATTATAAGCTTCAGCAGATACATTGAGCATGAAGAGTTGTATAACGCATACATTCTACACGTTATTTGAGCAATCATAGTTATTAGCATGAACCTGATCATCTTCACCAATAATATGTCTTCGCTCTGAATGCCCTAAAATAACCCACTTGCAACCAATATCTTTCAATTGCTCCACACTATATGAAAAGGATTAAATAATTATTATTGTAGACTACAGCAATAATAACCTTTTTAAGCAGATCAATAACAACCTTTTTAAGCAGATCAATAACAATCATATCTTAATCCCACCATGGGAAACTATTATGATAAATAAATGAAAACAAGAAAAGATGATACTTAGGAAAAACAAAAAAGTTGTAAATACACTTGAGGCCTTAGTTTGAGATCTATTGATAATTATGTAGGATAGGTACAAAAGTGAATCAAGGTAGTACACTAAACATCATGTCAGATGACAAATCCCCAATTGAATAAGCCATTACCAAGAAAAATGTGCCAAGACAAAAGATGGTTTATGTAGCAAAAATCAAATTAGTCACATGACATTATTAGCAAAACACACCTTACAAGATCTGCACAAAGTAAAATCCATGCAATCACCTCAGTTGTGGCACAATAATAAAGAGATGAAGACGTAAATATGAGCTTTTGATGATCATAATGGATGATTTATTAAGCATGAACAGTTGCAATAATTTAATTGATTTCCAGAAATTTTTGAGCATTTAAGAGGTGTTCAATCAACATCAAATAACACAATGCACCTTGCAAATTCCTCTTTTTTCTTCAAAAAAAACTTGAAAATTCTTCTTGCAATCAGAATTTGTTCCACGTTATTCAATTTGAAGCAGCATTTGATGGGATGCTTAGCATACTTGCTAATTATTGATTAATATATGGGATAGTAATTTCGCTACTAGAACTGCATATCAGGCAAACATAGTTAAAAGAGGACATGATGATCATAAGAGACAATGTTCTTTATATACTGAAATTATGGTTCAAGCTCAACAGGACTGTATAAAACAGAGGAGAGAAAAATAGTAAATTGCAGCATACATTTGATGCAATAACAAGAAGGCAAACCTGATTTCTCCTGTGAATGCACCACATTTTCCAACCCAAGAATTTTGAGCAGATACTTCAATACCATTTGTTAATGTTCTCTTCACATGGTCAATGTAAACATAAGGAGGTGCTACAACAACATCTGTAAAATACAAATAATAAAAACAAAGGAATTAAAAAATTTCACTAGTCAAGCAGATGAACAAGAAATATGAAGCATATACAAGATTATTTTAATTCAGTAATCATCTTTTTTCATAACTTTTTCAAGTAATAAAAATCACATGAATCATGTGTAATAACCATTAACTGTAAATTTATTTAAGAAAGAATCACAAGTTGTATGTGAAGACAAAGAAATACATGAAGTGGAATATTGCGTTAACCATAAGAAGGCCTATATATATAGAGCCTATGTTAAGAAGACAACATGACAAGCAATGTTAGATGAAAACACATGCAACCTTAACACTCTATTAACCTTATTCCCCAATAAGCTCAATTATTTAAGATATCTGGTTTACAACAGACTTACACATAACAATAAACAATAAAATAAATATAAACAACTACAATATACACTAATAGAAAATCATCATAGCAGTAATAACAATGATATGCAAACATTAACAAAGATCAATTTCTTCAACTATACCATAGGATAAGCACAAACACCAATCAGTTGACACAATCTTCCATACATGACCCAATATATAATAACACGTGCGAATGATATTTAGTTAACCAAGCTGCTAATCAGATTGTTAACATCATTAGACTCAAGCAATGATACTTGTTACCTATACAACATATTCCCTGAACAAGCACGAACATTAATCAACTAGTGGACATCATTAAACCTAACCAATATACATGGGCACCTGCAAATACTAACACTGAAACTGACAAAAGTTCCAACATTAGTACAACTACCATCAACCATTCAATGACATTGACAAAGCAGCATTGCTTAACATTAGGACATCTTACAGAGGACAAATACTGCAATATTGGAGTAACATTACTCAACATCAAAACTCGTATGAGAAAATACTAGTTGAGGTTTGATGGTAGATTTATTGACAATATTTTATTTTTTTTGTTTTTATTTTTGTATTTTTGGCTTCTTCCACCAGCATTTTAATCCAAAATTCTTTTATTCCAAAAACTCTGTTCACCTTTCTATTTCTCTTGTCCTTTTTTCCTTGAACTTTATTTTTTTAAAATCTCATATGCTTTTTTTGATCATATGTGATTCTTGATCACCCCTTTCCCCCTCATCTATGTGTTTTCTTCCATGCAAATCACCATACATGGGTCACATAACAAAGAAAAGGGAAGGACAGGAGTTCAAAGGCTACAACATTAGAAGTGGGGATGTGGAGTAGAGAGGAGCATTTAGTTCAATCACATGTAAGAATACAGCAGCAGTGGAGATTGGAGAGGGCAGACAATGACAACTACAGGGTCGATGATTGAAGAAAGCAATGTCTGCAAGAAGGAGATTCTTAAACTATTGAAGTTTGCAATGAAACATGGTCAGCATAACAGGGTGCCAATGACACTAGGATTTTTCTCTTCTTTTCTCACTTAGAAACTAGAACTTTGATGCCGTGTGTAAACAATAGAATGGTTGAAAATGGAAAATTTTATTAACTACAAGAAAGGCACTATATATAAAGACTATATGGAAAGGACAACCACATGATAGACAATGTGGTACTAAACCACATGTAGCCCTAAGACTAATACCTTAACATTATATAAAAATCTGCAATAAAAATGAATATCCTAAGAGAACTGCAGACAATAGATACAACAAATGAGAAAAGAGAAAATAAATCCACCCCATATCATCATAATAAGGAAAATTGGTTCAATATCACTTCATATGAACTTCATGATATATTATTTAACTTAGAGATTTTCATTGTCAGCAAAATTATTATATAAACGATTTTATTGTCTTGGTGCTTCAAGTGTGATACAAATTGAAAGATGCCAAATAATGAAAATCCAGGTTATAAAAAAATGAAGAGGATGCCAAAATGATGCAAGACTTCAAGAATCGAGAAAAAACAATTCTGGACAGATTTACAACCATTAAATCGACCTTAGTTAAGTGAAATTTAAGTTAAAAATAGAATTGATTATAATTTGTTGTTCAATGAGTTGTAATTTTATTTTTCTTTAGTTCCATATTTATGAAAAATCCTCACAAGTCATGTAGACAAGACAAAATACCTAAGAACAAAACCCTGAAAATCACAAAGAAAAATCAAACTTATGCATCAATAAAGCTTTTGAAACTTTACATTTTGCTTGTTCCATTAGCTGTCTTTTTATGACAGCTTATTCAAACTTTTATAGCACAAAAGTATAATGAAAAATTGATATTATAGTACACGAATAAATAGCAATAGCCATTACATGTCAATTTAGATTTTCTACTAGAAAATTCCTAGCATAACAATATACAAAGGGAATTTATTTCCTAAATTGAGAATTTATATTTGAGGCTAATTTCCAGTATACGAGAACAAAAAATGTGAACAATGTTCAATGAAGTTTACAGTAGAAATATATTTTTGAAATTTAAACATTCACTCAATTCAAACAACTACCAATATCATCACGGATACCAATCAATCACCATAATGAATTGCAGTATGCAGCTCACAAGTCAGACTGTAACAGAGAATGCTGCAGTTGTGGGGAAATGGCAAATTTCCAAATTTTCATTCAAATGCCATGAATTTGGTCGTATTTCAATCTGTCAGCTGAAGTCAGGAATTTTTTAACCATGGATGGGTGGTTGACAAGTTGACATGTGGCATTTGGTGGCATTTCATATAATGCTTATTAATATAAAATAAATTTAAAAAATCAAATATAATAAAACTGCAATGATATTGAATATATGTGACTACTTGATCATTTGAGCATATTATTGAGGATCTTTTATTGCTGAGATCAGTTTTGTGATCTCAGTTGGAGACGGGCTAGCACATGTTTGTTGATCAAAGAGGATTCAACCTGGAGAAATAATAGAATTTAATAATTTTCCAAGTAATAGCTTTAAATCTCGAAATGAAAATATATACACCTTGGAATATTAATTTCAATTTCCTGTAGAATTTTTTAATATAATGCATGTCTAGAAGTTAAATCTATGTAATTTTATCAGTAGAGCATAACTAACATTAAAATCAGGAAAAGTACACAAAACACACAGCAAAAGAATAGGCCAGAAACAGAAAGAGCAAATGAATTATAAAGCAAGAAAAACAGGATACACAAGATACATTAGAATCAAATCAACACTAACTATAAAAAAGCAACAGTAAATAAGTTCCTGGGATGCAGGCAAGATCCCAAAAAGATCCCCATAAGCTTATAATTAAATTGAGCAAGGATCGTATCAATGAATCTGATTCAGCATAACAAGAAGCAATTTAAATATGAGTAATATTACATATTAAATCGTGCTTTCTTTGTCATGTGTTAGTTTCAAATAAGAATTCATAATTTTCTGTCTGTTTCTGAAAACTTCTGTTTTTACTGGATGTTGGCAGATAAAACATATCGTGGGGAACAGCTTTACTACTAAGCTGTAGGCCAACCTATGATTCCCTTTTTGTCACATTATGCAGGCCTTTGTGAATATCCATTCTTAGATTGAAATTCAACAGAAAAATGACATTTTATGGCATGGTATCAACAAATCAAGATTGAAAACATCCTAAATTGTAAACCCTCTTAGTCAACATACAAGGTTTAGAGCAGAATGTGTGTCACAAATTAAAAGGAAAAGATAAGCAGCTAAAATAGCATATAACATATGGCAAAGTGTGCATTCATGGAAAACAGTTCTTACCAACATCAGATTCAAGCTGTGCACTATTTAAAGCAGAAACAAGATTATCAATAGATTCTTTTGTCCCATTCTACAATAAGATAAAAAAGATCAATTAAAACCTTAGGATAGAAGTGCTACTAGAAAGAACAATATATCACGATAATGGACAGGATAAAGGCATTGAAGCACATTCAAGAAAATGTGATTCAACATTTTCACAACACATGAAAAGTATCCATTAGTTGAAATGGGATGTCGCAGAAGTATAAAGAAATGGAAGAACAAAGAATTTAAGGGTATTTCCATTGAAAGACAGAATACAGTTAACGAATCCTAGTTTAACAATTCTCAAAAAACAAAGCAACTACAATTTACTAAACGTCATTTGTCATGACACAAAGTAATTATTACAAAGACTAAGGGTGTATTTGTTAAAAGCTCCCTTGTCTCCAACTCCTAGGAGAATTAGTACTGTAGCAACCCTCTTGAAACTAGCATTATAGCAATTCCTCCTACTTCAGTAGTAACTTCCAACACTGTAGCTACAATGCTGGGAGTAGTCGAAGTTACCTTCTAATAACTCTTGTTTTTCTTCCTGGTGCTACAATATAGGGAGTTATGAGCTATAAATATAAAAAATCTCTCAAAACTGTTTGTTTGCAACAGCTGAAGCTCCTATCTTGAATCTCATGTTGGAGCTGAAGCCAACTAGAGGAGCCATTAACAAACAGGAGCTATGGCCGACCCATCTAAAACATACAAAAAAGGTAATCAAACATGGAAAGGGCTAAAGCAAAACCAAATCTTCAAATTCCAACAAATGGGACAAGGATCTTACAACAACCACATGGTTTACAATATATATAGAAAAAGCAAGAATGAAAAGAGAAGATATATACTCACACATTTCCAGTTGCCTCCTACAAAGAACTGCAAGCAACAAAAGTAACACGTTAGCACGAGGAATCTAGATGAAATTTGACTATTTGAAACTGACGGTATAGTTTTCATTGAACCTAAAAAATGAGAATCCCTAATTTAAAATAAATACTTTGAATGTATTAATATAATAGACAATGATGCTACTGGACATAATAAACGAAAGCAACTGTGCTAAATAGAAAAACATACAGAATGCAATAATTTATCAACTCAAGGAAACGCAGTGAAGTTCTGAGAGTCGGTAGTTGGTATTCCAAATGAAAACCGCATAGGTACAATCAATTTACCGTCCTCCTGCTTTCTTTATCTTCAACATGAAAAGAGTGCACAATGGAACAGGACTATCGACGACTTCGAAACGATGCCAGACTAAAATAAAATCCAAGGAAAAGCTAGCAACAGAAGAAATTTAAAAAACTCCGAAAGAAAGAAGCAAAAAAACTGCAAGCAAGTGTCGACCGTTTGTCATTACAATATCGACAATTCCTCCTCGATTTTGAAATCCGACAAGCTATGGAGTTCAAAGTCACGGCATGCTAAAATGAATCTTCTCCAAAAAAAAAAATACAACTCAAAACGACTTGCTAAACGAACTCTCGGTGATACAAAATTGACTGACACTAGAAGACCTGTCACCTTCCCCGTTCCTGCCATGGCGACTACAGGCCTGCAGGCTCTCCCCCCCTCCTGGGACCGGAAGCGGGGGTCGACGCGGAACTGGTGGTGTAAAACCGGCGCATCGGGCGTGGTAGTGCGGCGCAATCCGGAGAAGTTCGGGCGCGAGAAGGGTGTCGTGCTGCTGCCCCTCCACGCCGTCGCCAGTGAGGTGGAGGTTGTCAGTGCCGCCATTTGCCCTATTCGATCTTGTTCCTTCGGCTTAGATATCTGCCGCCACTAGTCCGTCGTCCCGATGGGATGAGATCGGCCCCTTTTGTCGGGAGGGAGCGTAAGAGCGTCCTCGACTGCTGACACGTGGATGCATCTTAGATACACGACGTTATCAGAGGTCGTGGATTTGCCTGTCCTTGTCACGAATCTCCATTTTATTTTCTTCCGCCCATACCGTAAAATAAAAGATGATAAATTTTTTTGGGTTTATTCGGTATCTTAAATCCTCCTTTCTCACTTTAAAGGGGTAAATATGAATTTTAATTTCACATCGATAAAAAGTTTACTTCTTAGGGTTAAGATTTAAAGTTACAGATTTATAATAGATTCTCTCGTGATCTTGATATCTAAATCATATGATCTATTAAATTTACCTTCGCTGGAATGAACAACTTTTTTCTGTTTTTTTTTGAATGAACAACTTGAGATTGACTAAAAGAGAGTTTAAAACTCAAAGTGGGTTACTAACGATTACGATACATTCAATTAACGAATGTATTGTTTGAAAACATTTCTTCCAAATATAAAAATTACCTTCAATATTATGATAACGTAGCTAGATTCTTAAAATAGTTTTTTCATATTAACTTTATCATGTCATCTAATCACATTAATATTTAAAAATATAATTTTAATATTAACATCATTTATTTAAATATTAAAAGATAATAATTCTCGTAACCCATCTTTTCAAATGATGCAAGAGTCAAAAATACAAAAATTATGTTTGAAAATAAAAGTTGAAAAAATCATTTTTTACTATTTTCAAAGTTAAAAAAGTTATTCTTAAATGCACTTGAAGTTGTCAATTCAAAATTGTGGTATAATGATATAAATTTTATTGTATTGCTCCTTCATGTATCTCAACTAAGTCACTCGTACTTAAAAAGGTATCTCACGCTTTACTATGATAGGGGATCATGATTGAAAGCTAGAAACCAAATAATCAAAGGTCATACTCAATATAAACCTGTAGATGCTACGTTATGTCTTAAGAGGAATTGCAAAACTCTTGTTATCATTTCGAGATTTTGACTTAGTAACAGCATCTGATCCTTACAACTATATATATATAGTGACAAATTTACGAATTCATCACTTTGCAGACCAATCAATCACTATAAATTACTTATATTGATAAACCAACATATCTAGTGAGAAATTAAGTTAGTTGACACTTAAACTAATGTCGAGCTACTAGCAATATCATATTTGTGTATGGAGTACTATACCCAGGATTTGTTGCCAAAATAAACAAAAACTTAGCCAATTTAACTAAGCTACAAAGCACACAATAATATTTCATGTTAGTTTGCCAAAATCATTGCGTAACAAAAAAAAGGATTCACCCATGCAAATACTTAAATTTCAAATAAACTAGTGTAATAAAAGATGCTTAGTAAATAACTTAACTTTCTTTATACAAATTAACTACTAATAAACTAGTATAATTAGCATGCAAAAGTAAATAAAAGATGCTTTCAAATCTGTTGGTTGTTCATTGGTGAGGACAGAAGAAGTTTCGATGAACTTTGGAGGCTCCAACGATGGTGAAGGTGGTAGAGGAAAGTATGTGTTCTCAATGTATCATTCCTCTTAACCTTCCACTCACATATATAGAGGAGTCAATGACCTTTCACCTCTCTCCACCCCTAACTGCTCCAATTTCACTTTTGGCAATAAATCAATATAATTGATTACAATTTAATTATATATCTGTTATTTCCTTTCGTGGTATTTATGACCACACATTTACATCTCCCACTTGGTCATGAAGACCACACAAATTTCATGTATAGAGATGTTAACTTCCACTCCCATTATTTGTAGAGCGTGCAATTTCCATTTTCCACTCCCACTATTCATGAGAATGTTCCTTATTTCCATCATCCATGGAAATGTTCCTTAACCCCATCAAGTTTACAAACTTGATAAACTTTTCTGCTGAAATTCCTTTTGTTAAAGGATCAGCAATCATATCATCCATAGGTATGTAAGTTAATTTTATTTCCCCCTTCCCAACAATATCACAAATATAATAATAATGTATATTTATATGTTATCCTCTTAAACTATTTGCACCACTATGAATCAAACTAATTGCTGTTTAGTTATCACAGAACATTTCTATTTGACCATTGATCAGACCAAGATTTAAATCATTCAAAAATCTCCTAATCCAAACACTATATGATGCAATTATACTACAGGCAATGTATTCTGCTTCTTGTGTGTATTTTGCCACACACCCTTGCTTTTTACTACCCTAAGATATAGCTACACCTTCAAAGATGAACACATGTCCTAAAGTGTACTTTCCATCATCTTTGTCACCTCCTAAATCTGCATCTGTATAACCAAGCATTTCCAATTCATCCACTTGATATGTAAGTTTATGGTGCAATGTTCTTTTTAAATATTTCATTATTCTTTTGACAGCTTCCCAATGTTTTATTCCGAGGTTACTCTGATATCTACTAACAAGACTAACAGCATAAGCCAAGTCCAATCTAGTACACAACATAGTGTACATCAAACTTCCGACTTGAGCATAAGGTACTCTTAAAGGTTCTTTCCCCTTTCCAGGACATTGGTCTCTACTTAATCTTTTCCCAAAAACATATGGTGTTGGGTCCAAGGAACAACTTTTCATTCCAAACCTTTTTAGTACTATACATAAATATCTTTCCTGACTTATACTCAATATCCTAGACTTCCAATCTCTAAGGATTTGAATTCCAAGAACATAGGATGCTTCCCCCATGTCCTTTATCTCAAGTTTTAAGCTAAGTTTCTCTTTTATTTTATTTAATATGTCAGTGTCATTTATAGCAAGTAAAATATCATCCACATACAAGGACAATATAACAAACTTACTCCCACTATTCCTGATATATACACAGTAATCTAACATATTTTAAACAAATCTCATTCTAACAATTGTATCATGAAACTTGTGATATCATTGTTTAGATGCTTGTTTCAAACCATATATTGACCTATTTAATTTGAAAACTTTGTCTTCATGTCCTTCCACCTAAAAACCCTCAGGCTATGATATGTAAATTTCATCCTGTAAATCACCATTTAGAAATACAATTTTTACATCCATTTGATGTAATTCCAAGTCTAAATGTGCAACAATAGCCAATATAATTCTTACTAATGTGAACTTAGTCATTGGAGAATAAGTTTCTTGATAATCAATTCCCAGATTTTGTGTATAACCTTTAGCAATTAACCAGGCCTTATATTTGTCAATAGACCCATTAGCCTTTAACTTTTTTTGGAATATTCATTTGCATCCTATAGTTTTCCTTTGTTTAAGTAAATCACACAATTCTCACACAATTTCATTTGCATCCTTTTCATGGAATCAATCTCATCATTCATGGCTCCAAGCCATAAATCCTTTTCCTGAGATTCCATAATATCTCTATATGAGATGGGTTCCATGTGGTTTTCCTCCATATCTACTAATAAACATGAAAACTTACAAGAATACAAATGATAATCGTTCATCCATGTAGGCTGATATCTCATTCTTTTGTTGCTAATAGGTATTTCCGATTAATTTCCATTTTGAGTTTGTTCATCTCTATTTATTGGCCTATCTTGATTTTCACCCACAATTTCCATGGGTTCGGTTACATTTTCCATATTTTCTTCCCCTTCAATTACATGGTCTTATTCTGGGATATCATTGATATAGTCATCACCCACTACAACTAGTGGTTCTATTTTATCTTTTTTTTCTTCTTTTTCATTTACATTTTCAAGAAAAGTTGCATCCCTATATTCAATGATTCCCTTTTCTTTATAGAAAAATCTATAACCAAAAAAATTACACAATAGCCTATAAATCTATATTTTAATGTTCTAAAATCCAACTTATCCCTTAAATGTCCAAGAATATGCATATGGGCTATAGAACCTCATTTCCTCAAATAATGTAAATTAAACTTTACATTGGTCCACAACTCATAAGGTGCGTTAGGTATAGATTTAGTAGGTATTCTATTTAATACATGATTTGTCATAAGCAAAGCCTCTCCCCAAAAACTTTTAGAGAGTCTTGAGTGTGAAAGCATGCATTTAACAGAATTCATCAAAGTTTTGTTTTTCCTTTCCGCCACACCATTCTATTATAGCGTATAAGGCATTGTAGTTTGTCTTTTAATTTCATGCATTTCACAAAATAGTTCAAATTCCTTAGAATTATAGTCCCCACCTCTATCTGACCTCAATACCTTAATATTCCTTTCAAGTTATTTTTCTACTACCAGCTTATATTTCTTAAAACAAGTTAATACCTCACTTTTATGAGATATTAAATAAATATAAGCATATCTAGAAAAATCATCTATAAATGTCACAAAATATTCCTTATGATCATATATTCTAACACTTAGTATACCATACACTTCAGAATGAATTAAGCCTAATAATTAATCTGATCTATGTCCTGTTCCAACAGGTTTCTTAGTCATTTTTCCAATTAAGCAATGTTGACACTTATCAAGTTCCATGTCATTTATTTGAGGCAACATGTTCATTTTTATCATTTGATTCATTTTAGATTTATTAATATGTACCAATCTCAAATGCCACAATTCATATTCAAATAAAAAACACACAATATAACCAGAAGCTACATCAATATTATTCATTTCATTGTCTTTTATAGATAAGTGAAACAAGTCATGTTCCGATACATATGTACCAACAACAAAGACTTTCCTATCTTTTCCAATAGACACTCGCTTATTGTAGAAACAAACTTCCATGCCATTTTTCATGAGACAACCCACAAAGATAAGTTTCTGCCTCATGCCAGATGCATAGAGGACGTCCTTAAGTAACATAATGTTGTCTCTCAAATCCAATTGATAAGTGCCTATACCTTCCACATCTAAATAGGTGTTGTTACCCATGTAGATGCATTGTTACCCAGGGCTAAATTCCTTAAAGGATTCCAACCCCCTTTTGGTTTTTGAAATGTGCCTTGTGGCACCAAAATCCACTTTCCAATCATTTGAATTTGAGACAACAACGTTATTACATTCAACTACACCAACAAAAATTTGCTTATTTTGTTCTGAGGTGTTATTTCCATCCTTATTAGGACAATTTTCCCTAAAGTGACCAAATTGGCCACACGCATGGCAAGAACCTCATGCTTTCTTTCCCTGTAGTTGATTTGACCTATTAGAATTTTTGTACTTCCTCTTTTGAATTTTTTCAAATCTCAGCTTTTGAAAAGTAGCATTTGCCTCTTCTAGATTGGTTTCATGTCTTCTTTGACTATTATATCTTGTTTGGTTCCCAACCTAGCTAGCAATTCAGTGAGTTGAAGTGGGGTTGATCTAAGAGATGTGTGTTACCTTTCTTTCCACCTAAATATTAGTTAGAGCTATTTAAGAGAATAACAAGCACATGTAACTTGGGAAACAAGTTGAAAGTTATAAATAAAATATGGGAGTCGCCACATTATTTTACTGGAAAACAAGAAGAGGAAGAGAATGCATTCTTCAACTCAGAAATGAGATGTAAAATCTCTAAGAAAATCAAAACAAGAGGTCTGCTACTCAAAGATAATAAGTAAGAATCTAGGGTACTGGTGGGGAAGGTGTTAGGCAACCCCAACCAGCCTAACATAAGCTAGCCTCCTCACTGTGATTGATGCACAAGCTAACTAAAATCTAGGGTGAACCGAAAGGGAAGATTTAGTCATCCGATTAGGAGTTTCTTGATGTGCCCTAATCCAACTAATCCCAAAACGAAAAGGAAAGAGGCGAAAATCTGGAAAGACAAGAGAAAATCCAATAAATTCATTTGGGAGCCGCACGAGGACTCAAGGAGTCAGGTCTCGGGGTAATTCGTCGAGATAGTAGTAAAACGAGGCAGAAATCTGGTAAATCCAGGCGAAAATCTGAAAAATCTATTTGGGAGTCACGCGAGGACTCAAGGAGTCAGGTCTCAAGGCATTCACCGAGATGGTGGTAAAATGAGGCGGAAATCTGGTAAATCGGGTGCAAATTTGAAAAATCCATCTGAGAGCCGCACAAGGACTCAAAAAGTTAGGTCTCAGGGCATTCGCCAATATGGTGGTAAAACAAGGAAAAAATCTGGTAAATGCGAGCGAAAATTTGAAAAATCCATTTGGGAACCACACGAGGAGTCAAAGAGTTAGGTCTCGGGGCATTCACCGAGATGGCAGTAAAACGAGGCGGAAATCCAATAAATTGGGCGGAAATCTGAAAAATCGTAGGGGAAGTCCACTAGCCTTGGCGAACTTTCGCCTACTTTTGGTCGAAGCCATGGAAAACTAAGAAAAAAGGAAAACTTGCAAGCGACTACAAAACAACATGTGAAATAATGAGATGTACGTTCAAAATAGATAGAAGAGGGGGATCAAGGGTGATCCCGAGAGAGAAATAGGCTTCCTCTAGTCGAAGCCATGGATGACCAGAGGGGATAGCTATCAATAAAGATTAGTCTCCACCCTTCCTATCGGTGGAAAGGGGGGGGGGATGACTAACCTGTAGGAAGGTTAGGCTGAACTCGTTGCCGGTAAGCTCTCGTGCACAAACGATCGGCCAGTGACGAAGGTCAAAAACCGGATGGAGCAGGTGGTTAACGCCAAGTGCTGGGACACCTTGACGCTCGAGTAGCAATGGGATCAAGGAGTCAAACCTCTCCCTAGTGGTATAGGGAGAGCTATTTAGAGGCGAAGGTCGCGACGTTTCGTGAAGTCAAACCGTCAAGCGTTGGAAGGCCAAGTGTCATGCACGTTACGTTGTCTAGGCGACAGTTGGGCTCACTAAGCACCTGGAATCATCTGGAGGCGCCAGCACTTTGGGCCGAAATTCCACCTTTCTAGTCGAAATGCCGCCTCCTCTACTGCGGAAGGACAAGTGTTTGTTGGCTCGTTGCAGTGATCTCTAATGCATTCTGAAAACGACCGGTGCAATGGGGTGGAATTCTGCCATTTTGATCAAGATTCTGTCGTTCATGACATGAAAATCTAGATATCTACATCTGTGGCTATGGGACTAATCTTGTGCAATGTCTCTAAGCATTCTTGGAACGATCAGTGCAACGAGGTGAAATTCTACTATTTCAATCAGAATTCTGTCGTTCCTACCCCGAAAGTCGGAGGATTTGTACTTGTGCAGTCAGTCGCTTGGAGACTAGTTTTATGCCTCTGGGGGGACACATCAAGAGCGGCTGGTAGGGTCAGACATCTTCTTTATAAGCCAAAAATCCGCCCACCTACTACCGAACGACCGGTCCATTCCAGGACTGGTGTCTTAGCTATAATACCTCTGGAAGGTGCATTAGAGGCGGCTAGGGAATTAGGCTTATGCCTCTGGAAGGTGCATTAGAGGTGGCCAGGGGATTGGGCTTACGCCTCTGGAAGGTGCATCAGAGGCAGCTAGGAAATGGATATCTATTATGCAATTGCTGGCTGAGTGAGTCGAGTGGTGCCCTGCTGCCTCTTCCACCTTGGGAAGAACGGTTGGCATCCACGGTGAGGACACGACTGGGGTATCAGCTACTGGTGTGTAACCGAGCATGGGAAGCGGCTACTAGCTGCATGAGCTGGACAAAGCAATGCCTCTCCATCGTTAAGGTTCACGTGTTACCCTACGGCTGGCCGTAACATAACGAGTTTTACCCTACGACTGGTCGTAACATTATGGGCCTTAGTCTATGGTTGGCTGAAACATTACAGCCCTTACTCTATGATTGGTGAAAAGCAAAAAAATGAAAGTGTTGTAAACCAAACGTGGATAAAAATGGAACTTCTAGCTGGGATCTTCGGTTGACCAATGATTGTCAAACGTGTAAAAGGGTTCACTGGATAGGCGGTGACTTAATCGAGTGAGTCCGTTGAGCAAGAGGCAAGAGGTGGAAGATGAAATGAGACTTCCGCTCAGGAGGTCCGGCTACTGGCCGGTATAGCTAGCTACCAGCCCAAACTTCTGGGGTGTCCTAATTGGCACCTGTGAGTATAACACTTAACTCAAACTCAAAATCGTGAGAGGTCGAATATTTGGCCCAGACTAACCACGACGTCGACTGCATATCCCTGAGTATGAGAGGTCAATAGAATGCCCTTCCCTAGGCAAGGTCGGATGACCAAGAGGGAGGGAGACCGACAACCAGGGTTTGAGAATAACTCAGCATGCTTGCAGGTACCAGAAGGGAAAGTGTCATACATAGATTCTCAGATCTTGTTGAAAATAAAACTCGACAAGAAACGTGAAAAGGAATGTTCGCTCTGCCTCCCAGAGAATCAAAAAAAGGATAAAGTGAAGATTGGCGAACTTTGGGGATGCCAAGCCCAAGGGACCTGAAGGAGAAAACCAGAGTGGTTTCTGGCGGATTGAGACCCGAACTTTGTACCGACTATCGGGAATGAAGGCATTGCTAGCCTTGTCGACCCCTTTCTTTCTTAGCACCAAATACGATTGGAGAAATTGAAGGATGGACTTGCTTATTATGCATGCAAGGTGCGACATGTAGCTCATAAAAATGGCATTAACAAGGAAAGAGAGGTGTACCTATCTTCTATGGGTGAAGGGTAGAATGCCCCTAGTTCTACACGGGGATGCAGACATTCTAGCGGTAAAGGCACTGGACAGGGTGCTTGAATAGAGTTGGCTCTCCCTGAGTGATTGGCGGAAAGTTGGGCAAATACACTTATTGCCGATTCATTACAAGGCGGAAGCCAGTGATGGTTTTGGACGAGAACGCAACGGGCTAGTCATGTTCACCTGTACAAGGCGTGAGACCATTGTTCTTCCCTTGCTGCTCTGATTTTCTGGGTAAGTGAAGAAGGGGAGGGGCAAAAAATGCCCCTAGCTCTGCCCTAGGACGTTGGTTGTTGAAGATGTCGTGGTGGCTAGACAAGTTGGCTGGTCTGGCCTTGCTATGCGACATCCCGATCGGAGGTTTCTGGCTGTTGAGTGAGAGGCTTGACAAGGTTGCCAAGCTTTGCTACCGCAATGGAATTGGTTGACTTGGATAGGTTGCCTTCGACTGCCTGGGTCGATGGCCAGCTTGGAGTGCCAAAAGACAATATAAATTGGCGGAAGGTCCAGTTACTCAGGTGGCATGCTTTGCGGTGACATCTTTGTGGGGATGTCGAACCCTTTTTTGACACCTTCGTTAGGATGTTAAGCCCTGTGGAGTTAACTTGTAGAACAATTGAACTAAACAAGTTAATGAAGGGAAGGCCGACTACCTTGGGTTGGCCTGCAAGGTGGAAATCTGATTACCTTAGTTAGAAATCTGGGCGGATGCCAACTGTTTGAGTTGGCAGCTCGAAAAGGGTGGACTTGTTGGATGCCAAGTCCTGCGAATCCTTCTACAAAGAAAGTAATGATTTGGCTGACTTGTAGGGTTGCCAAGCCTGAAAGTTCACCTACATTTTTAACAAAATATTAATAAACAGAGGGGTTCCCCTTCCTTTAAGCAATAAAACATGATGTGTATAGAATGCATGATGTATATATGTTTACATGTAGATGCCTACAAGGATCATCATCCCCCTTTTCAACTTGTGGTAGCAAAGGCTGTTAGGTGGAGGGGACTCCAAATCAGCCCACCTTTCCCCCCTATCTAGGCTAGGAATGAGTTAGAAGATATAAAAGTTGTACTGAGAGATGAAGTTGGAGGAAGGCTTGAGGAGAAAAAGAATGAAGTGTAGGCCTTACCAAATGGACTCTTGCAAGACGCTTGCTCTTGCTCATCTGATGCTATCCAGTTAGTTGGGGAATGAAGCTAGCTCACCTCACTGAAAAGAGGACCATGGACAATGAGTGCAAGAGAAACATATCTCTAGTCCATGGCAAATCACTCTCGCAAGGAGGCGGGTCTAAAGCTTGAGATCTGACTTGCAGCTGTCACTTTCCCTATGGGCCGTTAGTCGGCCTATCCTCACTAGCACTATAACATGTAGGTGAATGTTTGCCATATAAGATGGCTTACTCACACATGCGGTGGCTTCGACGGGTACAACTTGCTATAGACGCTTGTATGGTCAACAGTAGGCGGAGAACACCTAAATCTACCCTTGCCCGTTCACCCGCATTTTGTTACGATGGGATGAAGGGCCTTGCACACTTGTGGAGTAGTGGTAGAATCTGTCTAATTGAGGTGGAATCCGAATAAGTTAGTAGACTTGAAGGGTTGCCAAACCCACTCTTCTCTTTTTTGTTGCTTCTTTTTTTTGTACTTTTTTTTTCCTTTTTTTTTCCTACTTTTGTTGTCCTCTTTTCTTCCTCTCTTTTTTTATACTCTATTTTCTTTTGACAAAGATCAATAAAAGTGAAAATCCCCTGAAAATTTCCCACTACTATCGACCTACTGCTGACCCATAGTGAGACCATTGCTGGCATGTACCTAGGTCCAAGGGGTTCCTTACCTAAGGGGAGTGTGGTAGATGACTCCCCTATTACTAGTGGCACTCGGATTGGGATTATAGGAAGAAAAATGGGATGGAAGGTTGCTGGAAGACACTCACCTAGGGAAGCTAAGAGACCCATTGTGGGCGAAGTCTTGGAATAGGTATGTTCGAGGCTAGTCTTGCCCATGGGAATCATGACATGCTCGGTCGATCGATCATACTCCTTCCCAATGCCTGCCCATGTGGAGATAGGGTACCTATATGAAGGTTGTAGTGACGCTCTCAAAAAGGGACAGTTAGTCATCCCAAAGATCCAGATAGCATCTTCTAAGGCTTTAGCTGACATCTGCAAGCGAAGAGTAAACATATGGATGTTAGGAAGATGTGTCGGACCCTGCTTAGAGAGAACTTGGGTCTAGCTAAATAGGGTGGAAGTCAGTTTGCATGACCCGAAATTCTGATGGTGGAGTTTGGTTGAAAAAGCTGGTTGGTGGGGGAAGGTTGCCTACCTTGTCGACCCCTCTTTCCTTGCAGACTTGAGCTGACCAGTGGCTGCAAGGGGTGTTCAATCCAACTACAATATGCATGCATGCAATGTGTAGTTAGAGAAAATAAATAATCAACAAATATGTAAAGATTAGATGGAGGTATCCTGCCAGGGCAGAATGCTCCTAGTTACCTCTATGGGCCTACTAGCAAGGCCCTAGAATGGAGATAGGAATTCACTTGTTGACTCATTCAGAGGTGTCGTTGGACGCCCTAAGACAGTTGGATTCCAGAATTCAGAGGTGAAGTCTGGCTACAAAGCCGAAAATCCGATTTCCCAAATTGGAAATCTAGAGGGAACATTGTCCTTAGTGGCAGATTTGGGGGATGCCAAGCTCAATGGTTGGAAAACTTAGGTAGACATGGAGCTTTTTGACGCCTTCGTTGGGATGTCAAGCCCTTGCAAGTGGTGGGAGTCGACTGTGCAGCTTTAGCATCCATGGAGAAAAATGGCTGTTGGGCCAAAATTTCGATGTAGTTGGTGACTTCAGTGGGTTGCCAAGCCCGATGTCGTGGTGGGATTCGGCTACATTAGGGCGGTATCTAGCTATTTTGAGTCGGAATTCCGGCAAGATTGACAACTTCGGGCTCTTCAGCGGGATGTCAAGTCCAAAGTTGTCCCTATTTTTCCTGCACACTTGGTAAAGTCATTAGCAACCAAAGGAAGGGAGCATTCTCCTCCCTTTGTGTAGGAAGTTGGGAGATAGAGGGGGCTTGCACAATAATTGACCACTTATTGCTAACCTCCTCAATATAAATTTGCTACAATCAAATGATGGCTTGCAAGTCTTTAAATCTCCACTAAGCCATTGAGTGGGAGCCAACAGAATTCAAGGAGAAAAATTTGTGGGATCATACCTTGACCCCTGTCCCTGAATGGGCTTCATATGTTGGGTTCTGCCTCTTGTTAAGATAGGAAGTGCGGAAGGTTGCTTAGGGCTTTCACTTCTTGTTGAGTTAGGAAGGGTGAAAGATGATAGGAGGTGCTACATATGGGGAGTTGAATGATTTGTTAGCTCTCCTCTAAGGAGTAGATCCAGCAGGTCATTTGTCGGTGCTTCTCCAGACGGCTGGATCGAGGACACACACTCCAGTGTGGCAAAAATCGATGTTTGGGCTAGGCTTACAGGTGAGGCTGCACCACTGAACTTATTCATCAATTATCTTTGCCTACTTCTGTAGTGTGGTTTCACAAGTTAATTCCCTATGCAAATACTCTGCAACACTGTGTGTAATATTTCCTGTTTACCCATGTGTTAGTTTGAGGGTAAACTAGTTTACCCATGAACCTAGCCGTAGGTTATTTCAAAATTTTCCTCTGTTGAACACGTGCAAAGTTCTTATTTCCTTTGGAACATTTCTATTGTATCGTACTCAAAATCTATATGATTGTGGCTATTTTGTTACATATTTTTAAGAAATCTGAAATGTTATATCATTTACTACAGTTGTGGTATTATTGTAAACAGATGTACATGTTGAATGACAACATGAGATGGCAGCTAAAACTTATCTAATAATGGTATACAAGTAAACCTTCTTTTACATTTAAATGTTGTATGTCAGGTTGGTCTAGGAATTCATCTCATAAGTTAGTTAGAACACCTCCAAGAAGAACACTTATGGCTACCCCATAGCATCAACCAATCGAACAAATAATAGGTAGTATGCTTTATCCTAATTTAATGGATGAACCTTCCTGTATCACACTACTTGAATGCCCTAATGATAGATTTAAATTAAATTCTAATTACATCAACCAATTACCAAAATTTCATGGATTCGAAAAAGAAGATGCTTATTGGTTCCTAAAAGAATTTAATGAACTTTGTAATATGATAAAAGTACTAAACATGACTGTTGATGCAATTAAACTAAGGTATATGCCTTTTGCTTTAAAAGATAGTGCAAAAAGATGGTTATACTGTTTACGACCAAATTCAATTGTCACATGGAATCAATTCTGTTCTGAATTTCTAGGAAAATACTATCCAATGCATGTCACAATTAAAAGGAAAAATGACATTTTAAATTGTAGACAGAAACTAAGAGAACCTTTCTGAAAATATTTTGCAAGGTTTCGAGATCTCCTAGCTCAATGCCCACATCATAGAGTAGAGAGAGTGACCCAAATCTGAACTATTTATGAAGAAATTGATTATCACACCAAGATACTCTTAGAATCCTTGAGTCAAAATGGATTTTTGAACCAAGGAATAGATAATGCTTGGAAATTTTTAGAAGATCTAGTCAAAAGAACTGCCCAATGGGAGAGTGCTACTAAAGTAAATCATGAACAAATTCCTACCCCTCGAGGAGTTCATGTTGTTGAACTACATATTGCTTTAGAGGCTAAGATGGCTAGCTTGATACAAAAAATTAACGAGTTACAACTTAAACAAAAGACTGAGCCTACCATGCCTAAATGTACAAGTTGTTTTGCCATAGGTCATGTTGTAGAAGACTGTCCTATCTTAAATGACTCTGAAGATGTTAATGTTTTATTCTATAATCAACGTAACAACTCAAATTTCAATCCTACTTATAATCCTAGGTGGAGGAACCATCCTAATTTTTCATGGAAAAATCCAGGCCAACAACCACCTCAATATATAGGACAACCTTTTATTGAACAAAATGCAATGAACAATAGTTCTTTAAATGTAAATCATAATCAACCTGTTCATGACCAGACTTTTGAGAAATAAATATCAAGCTTACTGCAAAAAGTAGACTCAGCATTAAAATCAAATCCCCAAATTGTTGCACATGATCAAACTATTAAAAGAATTGAAACACAATTGAACCAAATATCGAATTCACTAAACCTAAGAAACAAAGGTGCTCTTCCAAGCCAATCTTTACAGAATCCCCATGTACCTGATGGGCATACAGCTCATGGAGGGGATGTGCAACACTACTCGACTTAAGCTAATGAGGCTACAGTTTAGTGGTGTCTGTTTATAAATCACCTAGTTTTCTTGTGAGCCATTACTAGTCCACAAGCTTAGCACCATAGGAGCACTATTTTTATTTCTTTGTTTTGAGAAAATATCACTCCTTTTCAACATATCTTATTGATGCATAGCACTGGTATTTAATTTTGACAGCATTACTCATGCATTTCAAATGCTTTATCATACTGAGTTCAATGTATTATTTAGCATGCATTACATTCATATGCTTGATATGAAGGAGAAGTTTACTTTATTTTATAGTTGTTATAAATTTTCCTATTCATACTGAACTTTTCTATTTACAATGAAAACAATGCAAAGTTTAAGTGTGGGGGGAGGTTTATGTTTTAGTTTTATGTTTCATTTCAGTTTTATGTTTCACCAGTTTAAATAGTTTAAAAATGTTCAAAATTTTAAATTTTTCACATCTTTTATATCTTTTATATTTTTATGTTTTTCTCGAGGACAAACCTTGAGGAATACGAGTTTCAAGTGTTGCTATTAGAATCAATGGGAAGACCCTATTATACTGAGAGAGAATCTCTAGAGCTAATTCCAAATAACCTATTGCCCTAGATGAGATAGATTTCAAATTAACTTGTGCAATGGGTTGAGTCTTCCTATTTCATTTGAATTAATGCCTTGTTCACCTAAATTTCTAAAGAGGATTCAATTTCTTTCTCTTTACTCTGTTTGAATGGAGAGATAACCTATGTCGAGTGCCACCAAAAAAACTGATCATGATATAAAAATTTTCCATTCTAGTGTGCATTATATTGAGATATCTTCCAACTTTTTTGAGTTAGAGGTGATGTGAAGGAAGGTAGCAAGGGTTTGAGCTTTAATGTACCATGGAGTTCATTTGGGAATTAGATTATGGAGATATAAGGTAGTGAACTTAATTGACTATGGGTCATTTGTTAGTTCTAAAAGTGCAATGCTATGTCATTTACTTTGTTTTTATTTGTTTGCATTTTTAAAAAAAAGAAAAAAAGAAGAAAAAAAGAGAGAAGTATTGAAAAATATTGAATGAAAATGAGGAATATTTATAGAGAAAGAATCAGAAAAGTTAAGGGATCAATGTCAGTATGAGTAGAAAAAGGGAAATATTTGAAGTCATTTGAGATGTGAGAATGAAGTGAAATGATACTATATCAATAAGTCAACATTCTGAGTGATGATATATTATTGTCTTATCCCTTGTCTACCGACTAGAGCATTTTCCAATATCTTAGAAAGGATGGGAGTATCTCAAATTACCCTCTTTTGTTGGTGAGATGTGTATGCCTGCTTTAATGATTTAATTTTTGATTGAGAGTAGTGAGGATGCAAATTCCTCTTACTTGCACAAGACAGATGGTTCTTTTGAAAAGGTGACTTCTTGTTCACATTTTAAATGAGTCTATTCAATTTAAGGGCAAGGAGAGGGAGTGTTATAAGATTGAGCCACCTCATCCCCCTGAAGTTGTTCTAGCAATAAGTGATTCAAACGATCCTCAGGTTAGTTTTGTTTCTCTCCTCTCTTCTTTTCTCTCTTTCTCTTATATCTTATTTCTTTTGTTTCTTTGGACTTTGTGGGTGTATCCACTGAAAACCCTTCAGAGACAACTCTGCCACTAGGGTAGCCTAAGGGTTTAAAGGCTTGCTGCACCTACTAAGTGTAGTCATGTTTCCTACGAAAGTGGCCTAGTATAATTTTAGTTAGTTTTATTTAGAAGTCTTTATTACTTTCATAGTTTTTATAGTTTCATTTTAGTATTTTGCTAAGGGACTAGCAAAACTTAAGTATGGGGGATTTGTTCAGACTCAAAAGTGTACATTTTATTGATATTAATTCATGTGTTTCAATGAGTTGTATTTGCATTCTGCATTGAATTATGATGATTATAATGTTAACTATACTTTTGAGTAGTATGCACAATTATTCACTTTAATGATGCATGAATTAAGTTTTGAGTCATTAATTATGTTTGCGTTTATTACCTATTGAGAAAGGAGTGAATGATTGACATTTGACACTTTAGTTTGCTAATAGAACGATTAATTTACAGAGAAAAATTCGTGATTTATGCTTAAATGCAAATCCGAGAGTTAAGCTATTTACCCACAGACTTATCTGTGGGTTAAGCTGTTTACCCTCAGACCATACTGTGAGCATTAAGGGTTTACCCATGAACTTACACAAGGGTAAACCAATTTACCTGCGAACCTGTACCATATTTGTTCTGTGTAATGAATTTCATTGATATTAAAGTAATTACAATTATAGTTAAGATTTAAATGTTATGAATTATTTCTCCTGTAATATGATGTATTTCACGAAAGGTATTTCTTAAGTATTTATAGGGAAATTCAATAAGTAACTGCAAGAGTTACGTAACAAAGTAGAATTAAATATTAATTCAGCTACAGCTCAACCATAATGAACGTGGACAGACACGTTAAAGTAGTGGATTGCATGGGATGATTTCACATGTCCGGACGTGCACCACACCCTTGTTAATGGTCAGCTCATAAACTGTCAATCCTCCCATCTATAAAATAGTCCTGTAGCCTTGGAACTAAACTACCCCCCTCTTCTTCCTTCATCCACCATTTATAGAGCATTTTCCATCTTCTCCATCTTCTATCCTCCACCCACTCATCTCTTCCGAGAGGAGATTGACGACCTCCTCTTCTCCAACCATTCACGTAGTGTATTTGTTGTTCTTTTCTTAACTTGAGCATATCCTTGAATGAGAGACTCTTGGTGCTGGTTGCTTTCTCCTCTGTTCTTTGGTGTAATTGCACATTGATGCCCTAAAATCTCACTACAAGGTCAAAAGGAAGGTTTGCCAGATTGACGAGCTGGTGGACCAAAAGTAAAGACAAAGAGAAGTTCCCAGCCTAAGCAAGTTTCGAAGGGAGAAATTACAGTGAAGCATTAGGTGTTCCTTCCATTTTTATTTTCTTTATTTTATTTAACATTTAACAACTACACTCAAATCTACAATCACACACTTTATCAACTTAGTTACGATAATTAGATTATATTTTTATATTTGCTGTAATGTTGAATGTTGCATTCTTACTTTTACAAGTTATTTGTATTGTATTGTATTTCTTGCATTGTATTGTGTATTGTGTTTTAAAATATATAAAAAGACCAAAAATATAATCATTCAACTCTTAGAAGTTTCAGCTAATTTGAATCATGTTGTTTTTACATCTGAAACTCACAATTATAGTACAACCCACGTGTAAGTTCAAGTGTAGAGATGTTTACCCATGAGCTACCTTGAGGGTTAAGTGCTTCTTCTGTGTAGAATGTTAAATTTTATGCAAACTGAAGTGTATAATGTTAAAGCTTAAGAAGAATTAAATATTTGGAAGTAAAATTCTTTGAAAAGTGTAACACAATCGATATTTAAAGACTATCCAAGCGGTTAATTGGAACAAGGCAACCATGACATTGCTTATAAGATATTTAATCAATTGTTTCACTTAATTGAAGTCACCAATTCAGCTAAACACCAAACAAAAACTAATTTCTGTGGACAAACTCGTACTTGCTAATTACATTTAAATAGGGCTATGACCATGGCACTTAGTACTAAAAGTAAACTAGGCTTTGTGGATAGCACATTATCCCAATCGGAACCCCAAAATCAATATCAACATCTTCTCTAGAAAAGATGCAATGTTATGGTTATATCTTGGCTCATAAACTTCGTAGAGCCTAATATAGCCTCTAGTGTTATGTACTTTGGCATAGCCATTGAAGTGTGGAGGGATCTGAAGGAGAGGTTCGAACAAAAGGATGGCACTAGGACATTTCAAATCAAAAAGGAAATAACTAAACTAAAACAAGAAGGAGAGTCCATTACTACCTACTTTACCAAATTGAGGAGTCTTTGGGATCAAATTGGGACTAAAATTTGTATTAGCAACTATATGATTGGCAGTAATTGTCGCTACCCAAGGAGTTTGAGTGAGAAGAAAAAGGAAGATCAACTCATCTAATTCCTAATGGGATTATGTGAGAATTATTCTACCATTAGAAGTCAAATTCTTGCTATGAAGCCTCTCCCCTCCATAAATACTACTTATTCTCTCCTACATCAAGAGGAGAGACAAGGAGGTCTTACTGTTAAGGGGGAGTCTGGTTCTTTAATTTGTGTTGTTAACAAAAATAGATATAGCAATGACAGAAATTACAGTGATAAGAAAGACAAACTTGTTTGTAGCAACTGCAAGAAAACTAGTTATACTAAAGAAAAGTGTCATTAGATCATTGGTTTTCTGCTTGAACACAAGTTGCATGGAAAAGTTCTGAAATCCACCAACAAATCTGCAAATAACTTTGTTTCTAAAAATGAAAAGCAAAGCACTAGGTTCACTGATGAAAAGTTTAGCAAAATCTTGGCCCTCATCGATGCTGATAAACAATCTAAATGTGTTACTACAAATTTAACTGGTAAGGAAATTAATCTTGTCAAAACTAACAATGATAAGTGGATTGTTGATAGTGGTGCCACTGATCATGTTTGCAATGATGAAATAAAATTTGTTGAAAATAGTTCAATTGAATACAATGCCAGTGTTAAATTGCCAAATCAAAATAGTGTTAAAATATCCCACTTGGGTGAAATAAAGTTAAATGAAAACATTACTCTTCATGATGTTCTTCATGTTCCAAGTTTTAATGTTAATTTTCTATCTATGTCTAAAATCACAAACAAACTAAGTTGCTTTGCCACTTTTTTCTCTGATGCTTGTTTTTTTCAAAACCTTTTGACCAAGAGGACGCTTGGAATAGTTGATTTAAAGGGAGAACTCTACATTCTTAGACAAAACAACACCTCAAAATCGATTTTTTAGGTCAACGGTGTTGAGTTGGTAGATGCTGACCTATGGCACAAGAGATTGGGTCACCCTTTAGCATCTAAACTCAAACACTTAGATACTTGCTTTAATTTTAAAATTTCCTATGATGATCTTTCTTTTTGTGAAGCTTGCAAGTTAGGCAAGCATACTAGACTCCCTTTTCCTTCTACCAGTAGTAGTACTTCTAGTTTGTTTGAACTTATTCATGCTAATGTTTGATTTCAGTTTAAATTTTACTTCTAATAGTCATTATTTCATTACTCTTGTTGATGACTTCTCTCGTTTTACTTGGGTGTACTTTATTAAACACAAGAGTGATGTTTATGAATACCTCAAAAACTTTCTTGTCTATGTGAAGAACCAGTTTAATAAAACTATTAAGTGTTTCAGAACTAACAATGACACTGAATTTGTGAACACTAAGGTTAAAAATCTTTTTGACAGTGTAGAGATTATGCATTAGAGATCCTATCCTCACACACCTCAACAAAATTCCACTGCTGAAAGAAAGCACAGGCATATTTTAAATACTACTAGGATCATTAAAAATCAAGCCCATGTTCCCTTAGGTTTTTGGGAGGAATGCATTGGATCAACTATTTTTCTCATAAACAGTTTGCCTAGCAAGCCCCTCAAAAATCAAATTCCCTATACTATTCTCTTTGGCCATGAACCTAATTATAAAGATTTAAAAGCTTTTAGATGTTTTGTCTATGCTGTTAACCTCAAACCCAACCATAAGTTTGAAGATAGAGCTATTAAAATTGTCTTTCTTAGATATCCCTTTGGTTAAAAAGGTTATAAGTTGTATGACTTCAAAGCCAAAAGAATTATTGTAAGTCATGATGTATCATTTTATGAGCATTTGTTTCCCTTTCATAAGAATAGTAGTAACAATAGTGATATCTCTATCCCCTCTTTTTTTAAAAAAATGCTGATGAATGTCAAAATCTTCCTAACAACATCGATGTTAAGGATGTAAACATCATCAACAACATTCCTGTAGAAGATACCACCAATGTTGACAATTGTGACACTGACCCTAGATCTAAAACTGAAGACAATGCCATTGTCACAACTCAACCTGATTCTAGCAATCATCCTACTCCTATCACCAGACCCACTAGAAATGTGAGGGCTCCAACCAAATACAAGGATTATGTTTGTCCCACACTCAATAGAGTCAATGCCCACACTAGATATCCTCTTAACAAATACATTAACTACACTAAGATCACTGAGAGTCACAAAAACTTTCTTAATAATTTAGATACTAAAGTTGAGCCTAATTCTTATGACAAAGCTAAAGTCAATCCCAATTGGGTTAAAGCTATGGAGGAAGAACTGAATGCTCTTAGCAAAAATAATAACTGGAACATAGTAGATCTCCCTGAAAATAAAAACACTATAGGATGTAAATGGTTGTATCACATTAAAAGAAAGGAAGATGATTCTATTGATATATAAGGCTAGACTTGTTGCCAAAAGGTTTAATCAAACTAAGGAGCTAAACCACTATGACACTTTTGCCCTTATTAGCAAAATGACCACCTTAAGAACCATTCTTGCCATTGCTGCACATCAAAATTGGCATCTCCACCAATTAGATGTCACTAATGTCTTTCTACATGGAGACGTAGAGGAAGATATCTACATGGACCTACTAGAAAATTTATCAAATCAAGAAAACTTTAAAAATAAAGTCTACAAACTTAACAAATCCCTTTATAGATTAAAACAAGCACCCAGAAATTGGTTTCAAAAATTGTCTAGTTCCTTAGTTAAAATTGGTTACAAACAATGTAGATCTAATTATTTCCATTTTGTTTATAGGAAAAACAATGTTCAAGTGAATGCTTTAATTTATGTTGATGACATCTTAGTTAGTAGTAATGATATTGATGCTATTAATTACCTTAAAGATCACCTGTAGCAACACTTTGCTATTAAAAACTTAGGAAATCTTAAATATTTCCTAGGAATAGAATTTGCCATGTCTAAGAAGGGAATCAATATGAACCAACGAAAGTACTGCCTTGATCTTATTAATGACACTAGTCTACTTAGGTGTAAACCAACCAAAACTCCTTTAAGCAACTATTTAAATCACACATATGAGCAATCTAGTCTTCTCATAGATGCCTCTAAATATCGTAGATTGGTTGAAAAATTAATATATCTTGCCATAACTAGACCTGATATATGCTTTGCTATTAATCATCTTAGTCAGTTTATGACTAAACCCTATAAAGAACATTATGAAGCTACTCTAAGATTAGTTAGATATTTAAAAAATGATCCAGGTCAGGGAATCACCTTCTTTAAAGATTCTACCCTCTCCTTAACCTAATTTTGTGATGTAGATTGGGCCAGCTGCAAAGTTACTCCTAGATCTATTACTGGTTTTGCTATGTATTTAGGAAAATCTCTTATTTCATGAAAAACAAAAAAACAACACATCATATCTAGGTCCTCTGTTGAGGTAGAGTATAGATCAATGGTTAATGCTTATTGTGAAGTGACATGACTAACTTATCTTCTTTCTTATTTAGGTATCCAACAAGACAAAGCTGCTGACATGTATTGTGACAATCTTACTGCACATCACATAGCCTCCAACCCTATTTTTCATGAAAGAATCAAACACATTGAGTTGGACAACCATCTGATATGTGAAAAAATTTTAGCAGGAACCTTGAAGACAAGACATTTTAGAACTGCTTGCAGATTTACTCACAAAATTGCTGACTTCAATCAAATTTGAAAGTTTAAAACACAAGTTAGGCACTCACAGAATATATGTGCCAACTTGAGGGGGTGTTAGAAATCTATGTATTAAGGACTTGTTTGTATTTATGTTAAACCTTAAGGTCTTTTGTCTATCTTTTGTTTTTAATCGTTGATCTACTTCAATGGCCCAGATGTAACATTTGCCTTATATATAATGCTAACCTTAAATCGTAACATTATCTTTTTTCTCTCATTTGCATTCTCCACTCGTTCCACCGCCTCTTCTCTGATGTTTCATTGTGCAACATTACGCAAATTTGGTGAATGCTCATTTTCTAGCATAAATGACATTTTATTTTTTTATTGGAATGCAAACAAATTTTTCAAAACATTATTTTCCCTCTATTATGTACATACTACTTTTAAGTATTAACGTCATATCTTCTTCACACCTGTACAATTCTAACTTAAATGTTACTACAATCATACATGTTAAACATTAACATGATCCATCATTTATATGGTATTCCCACCTTTTGTGTCAAAAAATAAAAAAGTTAACTACCTCCATACAAAATTCTACATCAATCCACCTACCAAAAAGGGTGTATAATGTGTATTCATCAATTGCGGTTAATTTAATTACCAAGTCCACCAAGAAAAAGGCCTTAACTCCTCTATTGTCCCTACCATTAATTCAACAACCGCCCACTATTGGAGCTCCTGCGTCGTAGTCTCAAGGTACGATGAGTCCATGGTCCCCATCTTGAAAACACAAACTTCTCGCTCATCAATGCTAGTGTTAACATCAATACCTTATGCATCATTAAAATCACATTCAAGACTCCAATATATGTTGAAAAACCAATCTCCACCACTACCACTATTCCTTTTTTTTCAATAATAATAGTGATCTCACGTTCCCTAATATTTGAACTTTGGTGAAACTCAAAAGTATCTTTTGTCTGGATCAAGTAAAGATGCATTTGTTTTAGCTTCAAAAACCTAGAACGGTACTGTAACCATATCTTAAAGAAGCAATGCTCACAAGGAAGAACTATAATACAAGAGTGACATTTATTTGTTAAAATAATATTTTTTATAAAGTTTCAAATTTACCCTTGAAGAATATTTTTTAAAAATGTAATGTAATTAATATTTGATGAGTTCTTTATTATTTATGATGATATTTTATTTTTATAAATGATTTTTATTATAAAGGATATTTTAAATACTAAATTTAAAATAGATATTTAAGAAAACATTTGTTAAATTCTCCACATATTAATCATCCAATGATATTTTAACCATAAATAAATATATTTTTATTATTTTAAACATTTTCACATTACACAACACATTTCAACATTATATTACACATTTTACATTTTAAATTAAACAATCAAAACAAAAATACATACACAAGTACCAAGAGTAGATTTTTTCGTCTTTTTCGTGTAAAGAGCAAAAAAGAGTAATCATCACCTAATCATCATCTCTCAAAAAGAGTATATTTGCAAAGAACTGTTGTGTCAAGAACTAAAAGCTACAACAACATAAAGATTATATGTGTTTGTTTTGCTCCTTCGAGCAGCTCCAAATTATACTAAGAGTTGAGTTTCTCCAAACAAACACACCCTAAGTTATTATATATTACAACTAGTCACCATTATTGATGTGGTTATCCACCATATTTGTGTTCCATACCCAAGCAATTTTGTCTTTTTTCTAATCCATTCATTACAATCTCACTTCTAGAAAGAGAATGCAGACATTTTTGGTTTGCAAAAGCAGAATTTACAGTTAGGTAATTGTGCAAAAAAAAATTGAAAAAAAAGTTAACGTACGACTGATATCCTTGATAAAGCAAGCATTCACGCCTGTACCATGTTAATCAATGTAGTTGGAATCAGGATTGAAGGCTTCCCTTAAATTATGACTAGGCCGTGCAAGGATCAAATTTTACCTAGGGAACAAGGAGATACAAAAAGTTACATGAGACAAGCATAGACAAAAAAAACCTTCATTGCCGACTTGAGAATGGGAAAGAAAAAAGCTAGTAACAATCACATGAGAGTTGAATGAATTGGAAAGAATCATTAAATATCATATGCTGTTGTCCGCTATGCTACAGCCTGCCCTTTGAAACTACATACAGGGCACACAATTATGTGAAATATCAAATGCCATATGTTTTGCACTACAAATCCAATATCTGAAAGTTACAACGTATTTGAAAAGCCAGTATTCAAAAGGCCAATGCATGGAATGCCATTTTCATGAGCTATGACCCGCAGTATTATTTCAAAGTATCTTGTCATCCAGCAACCCTAATTTTGTAATGCAAATAAGTTAAGCTAGTAACATCTTCCTGATAATTCTTGACCTGGAAAATATTACCAATTTACAAATACATCAGGAATATAATTTCACAATCCTCAAAATCTATCATTTCCCATAACTTGATTCAGTGTTCAAGCCTAATCAGTACACTGAACAATGTTTCTTGTTGACTTTGTTACCACCATTCTGCTCATACTTTTGCGCCGAGAGAAGACTGCTATGAAGAAAATGCTTCCACTTCGGTTCAGCTTTGAACTCAACAGTCTGTGTATAACCGTGACCAAACAGCATATGTATATCATCAACATTGCACTTATACTATTTTTATACTATATGAAAAATGATTCTCTTCTAGTAAAATATGGTCCTAGCATAAAAAAATTTTCCATTCTCATCAGTGGCCTAAACAGCGGTTAACAGAAATTTTGTAAAAAAAGGTTAAAATTAAGGAAATTCAAAAAATGAGGATTTCTTTCAAAAACATAAAATAGTAGAAAAAAGGAAAAGAAAAGACAATAACAAATGTCAACTACAACAATAGCCATCAATACCTAATCCTGAGAATGTGGGGTTAACTACACGAATCTTTCATTTTCATTTATTCCATAATAGATGTAAACCATTGTGGAAAACTCCTTAGCATGTCCCATAGGAGAATAAACAGACAAACGGATTTTAGAAAAACAAATCATCTACAATAGTTCTTTTAGGGTCATGATCCACTATAAAATTTAATTTCTATTTTTAAATTTTCTGCAATTTCCAGTTTTACCATGCTTGCCGCTGACCCTACATGGTGGGGTAATAATTCGAGTTCATTTCTTTCTATTTTTGGTATTTTCCAAAAAAATTTCATCATAAACCTTTATTTTTCATGTTTAGTTAATTAAGCTTTTTTTACATGCAATTCACATGGTTGACCTTATGTAGTGGGATAACGGCTGAACTTAATATTGTTAAACTTTTCTTATGCATTTTATCAGCAACAAAATGAAAATTTTCTACCACTCAAAGACCATGAAAAAATTCAGTATAAAATTAATATCTATCATCAAAACCTGAGTCACTGTCTCAGATTAGGAAAAATAGCATCTACAGAAGCTTTGTAGGGCCAGAAACAGAATTTTGCACCCTATAAGCTTCATTTACTAGAACCATTTTCAGCAATAATAGAACATGATCGAGTTGCCTCCAACAACGATGTACATACCTTGAAACTAGGTGGTGTGCTTGGTTTAGTGGTACAATTCCCAAAAACGGGTTTCACCTTTTCAGCTGGTTTTAGAATCTGGACGGAGCACATCAAAGTATCATCCACACACTCATCATAGCACCAGCATTATCAAATTCACCACAATAGTTGGGAGCCGAGAATATTGTCACAAATTGTCTCTCAGCAAAAAACTCATAACCATCTTCTACCACCTGACAAGAAAATAAGCAATGTTATTTATCTGATAAGAGAACAAATTTAAAAAAACTTCTAGTTATTGCATGATTTACATATTAAGACCTGGTGAGCCCAGCAAATTAGATCCAAGTCTTGCTTTTCTAGGAACTCTGACACTCGATCAGAGCCAAATGTAAATGATACCCCTCTATCATTCATTCCCAAACCTTGTGTATTTTTACCGGGATTGGACCAAAGAAGATCGCATGGTAATCCAGTATCAGGCACATCAGTTGGTTGTGTCATATTTCGTATTTGATCCAAGTTATCCAAGTCTGGAGAAAGGCCTCCATGCATGCAGAGGATCTTTTCAGCAGTAAGAGCAGCCACTGGCAACCAATTGAAACAATCTGCGAATACTCTCCACAATCTTACATTAAATCTTCTCTTACACTCGTCATAAAACCCATATATTCTATTTATTGATGCACATTCGTGATTCCCCCTCAGAAGAAAACAGTTCTCTGGATATTTGATCTTGTAAGCATGAGGCATAGTCTCTAAGCTTTGTTTGCCTCAATCAACATAGTCCCCTAGGAAAAGATAATCGGCTTTGGGAGGAAGACCACCATATTCAAAAAGCCTTAAAAGATCAGAATACTGACCATGGATATCACCTGTATTCACAAATTAAAATGAGATATAATGTGCAAAAAGAAATGTTTCATGGTTGCATACAAGGAATTCCTGTAACAAAAGAAATCGCAGAAGCAAGTCAGCAACTAGATATTTACTTTCTGTGGAAAACTTCTGGTGATTAAATAATGGAACAGATCATAATTTGAAAATCTCCAGAACAGGTAAAAAATTACACAGGAAATCTTGTGATTGAAAATATTCAAATATATCACATAAAAAAGAGTAGCAAGATAGCTTTAAAAGGTCAAATCACATGCCACCATCAATTAAAAGAGTCACATGTAGAAAGAAATATTTAAAGATTCAGGATTCTTTCAATTATAAAAAGGGGCATGCCAACCCCTAAATCTTGGTCCATAATCCAGAAAAAAAACCTTAAAGATATTAACTTTGATGAATGGCTATCTAAATGAGACACTAATGTTAGGAAAATATCCCTCAATGTATTGATGTTTTGATAATGTCAAAAAGGATATAATAATAGATGGTATACAATGTAATATGAAAGAGAAAGTCGAAAGACAATTGAAGCATATGTGAAGACATGAAGTCATGAAGATTAAAGCTAAAGGAAAGATGAATGCTTGAAGATATCTCACAAGGAGATCAAGGCTTAAAGAAGATATCAAGACAAGTTGAAGGCCTGAAGCCATGTGTGAAGTGTGTTGTTTTACAGGTTACAAAATGCTATTGCTCTAGGTATATGTTAGTATTAGGGTATGCATCACTTATCACACACACTTAGCATATAGGTGTCCAGAGCAAATGGACTAACGATCTGCACTTTGGACCAACGTTCTGGCACTGCACTCAGAAAAATTTGTCTAGGAAATTTCGGACTAACAATCTGGTTCACTGGGTCAATGATTTTGGACAAAACTAAATCATACATTGCATATCACTGGAAAACGGATCAACGTTCTGAGAAACGTCACTCCATTTATATCATTTCTAGAAATAAAGCTTTTCAGACAATCAAACGGATCAACAGTCCATAAGATCATTGTCCGATCTCAAACAAATCATTAATCCATTTTTACATCCTTGAGACGGTAGGTTTCGGACCTCCTATCCGTATAACGATTTAGCCATATTTTGGTCTGACAATTCTAACCATTAATGGAAATGGAGATCTGAGATCTCATCGAAAAATTAGTCGTTGGACTATTGCCTAAATCTATAAATAACCCCCTTAATCCAACGTTTTTAGAACCTTTTATACTCTAAGTAATTAACGAACTCCTAGCTCACAACCTTCACGTTTAGTGCTCATTGAAGATCATCTAATAGCTCTTGTTGGTGCACAAAGCTCTTATGATTAGATCCTCGAACTTTTTCTAGTTCATCCTTCGATTCATCACCTAGTAACAGTTGAACCATTGCACGACCTCACCCTCCAGGTGAGGGCCTACATGCGGAATCATTCGAGGGCCCTCATATCCTCCGTCTCTATTCCTTGTCTGCTTGGTCCCTCATTGCGCAGCTCTAATGCGCCGCATTACTACCAGCCATCGAGCGCTCAGATTGATGTACTCCAAGAGGCAGTCGGAGTCTGCCTCGTTGTCGCCCAATTGTGCTGGCCAGCTGGTGAAGGTCTGCTCTGGCACGAGTAGGTGATTGAAACTGAGAAGAAAAGAAGAGAGAGAGCCGAGCCACCCTTAGCACCCAAGAGTTATCATCCAAAAACCTGCGTTCTCCTGTACCCTTTTCTCGTTCATAAAAGTTTATTTAGACATGTCAATTAGATCAGGTCATATTGACCTAGTTTGACAAGTCATACTTGGATTAATTTTTTTATATTTTTGTGTTATGATATGTATGGAAAATAATTTTATAATTTTTTTTAAATTTTGTATTTATTTTAATATTTTTTTAAGTTATATATATTATATATAACTTAATAATTTGATGTTTTTAATAAGTGATATATGACTGTGAGTTGGAATCTCATATTTATCTATATTTTAGTATTTAAAAATTATATTAATATTATATTAATTTTTAATAAAATAAAAAATAATTAAAAATTAAATTATATTAAATTTGACCTAACATAACTTAAAAATGAAACCTTCCTATATTTCCATGGGCTGAGACAGTTTATAACTCTTGTTATATAATAAATAGAATACATATTAGATCTATCTTAAATAAAACTCCTTTTGAACTATGATATGAAAAATCACCTAATGTAGGGTATTTTAAGACATATGGAAGCAAATGTTTTATACTGAATACTAGTGATAAAAGAGATAAATTTAATAAGAAAACTATAGAAGGGAAAATGGTAGGCTATTCAACAAATAGTAAGGGCTATAGACTATAAGTGGAAAAGAATAGAAAAGTTATAGAATCCAAGATAACGAGGAAACTGAAGAAAAATTAAATGATATTAAAATACAAGATAAAAACTAAAAATTCAATCCTAGTCACCTACAGTAACTGATTAGAGATGATATTTCTAAAGGAGTGTAAATCAAAAGCAAAGTTATTAAAGAATGTCAATACTATGCTTTTGTGTCAACCATTGAACCTAAAAATATAAGTGAAGTATTAAAAGATGAATTCTAGATTAATGCTATGCAAGAAGAACTAAATCAGTTTAAAAAAAATGAAGTGTGGGAATTGGTAGAGAGACCTATTGATAGAGATCTCATAGGATCTAAATGGGTCTTTAGAAATAAGTTAGATGAAGATGGAAAGGTAGTTAGAAATAAGACTAAGTTGGTTGCCCAAGGTTACAACCAACAAGAAGGTATAGATTATGATGAAACATTCATACCAGTAGCTAAAATGGACTCTATTAGAATTTTGTTAGCTTATACAAGTCATTATGGATTTAAATTATTTCAAGAAGAAGTTTTTGTGAAACAACCTTTAGGTTTTGAAGACAATGAACACCCTAATCATGTTTTTAAGTTAATGAATGCTCTCTATGGACTCAAGCAAGCTCTAAGAACTTGGTATGAGAAATTAAGAGACTTTCTTAAAGAAAAAAGCTTCGAGACTGCCAAAGTAGATAAAACCTTATTCATTAGGAAAAAGGAGAACCACGTATTGCTTATACAAGTTTATGTTAATGATATTATTTTTAGATCAACTAATGAAAACTTAGCTCATAAATTTAGAAAAATTATACAAAACAATTTGAAATGAGTATGATAAGAGAATTATCTTTTTTTCTTGGTATGCAAATTAAGCAAGGTGGTACTTTTAATTTTAAATTAAAGTTTTTTCGTAAATATTAAAAATTAACTTACAAAAATACCTTTAACTCAAAATACAATCAAAATCCCAACAAGGAAAATAAAAATCCGAATTTCCAAAAATAACCTAAATTCAAAAGTCATAACTCCTGAAAACACAAAAAAGGGAAAAAATCGGAAAAACCAAAAAATCCTAAAAATACTTAAAATTAAAATGGAAAAATCGAAAATCAAAAATCCGGAAATTGCCGCCCCCCTTCTTCACCGCGCACAAGAACAGAGCACGGCACCGCCGACCGTCCATCTCGAAAATACACCACCACCGGTCGCTGGAATGGTGGGAG
>JAMKPZ010000233.1:0-33662 GCA_024699675.1 Amphibolis antarctica
ACTACGAGAAAGGGAGAGAGAGAGCTACAGGAGTGATGTGGGGTGGGATAGAGGAGGGTGATGACTACATTCTCTGCTACCACCTTGGGTTTTTTCTTTCTAAATTGGACTCTCAAAACCTAAGCTCTGATACCAAGTTGAAAAGTCCTATATTCTAATAAAATTCAGTTGAGTAGTTGGAGAGTTCTCAATTATATTATAGGTTAGATCAACATTGGTACTATTTCCGATGTAAGACTATTTGTCCCAATACTCCTCTGCACGTGTGACTCTGGGCCTTTTGTTGACAGCAGTATTGTTTCTGGTCAATGCCTAGGCCTACGCGTGGTTGATGAATAGAGTATACAACCTACTCTGATGCCAAGTAGAAATTTCCTATATTCCAATAAAACTCAACTGAGTTTTCTTTTTTAATTAGTAAAATATTTCACTCATTTTTTTATTTGATATAAGTTGAAAATGGTGGAAGATGTATTATTATTATTGTATTACCAACAAGGATTACACCTCCTTACATAGAGGTTACAAGACTCATGACAAATAATTCTAACCAATGTAGGACTAAACCTACTTACATTAGAAACTCTAATACATAAACTCTAACAATTTTTGTAAAAACCTTTTCATTAAGATCATCATATAGGAATGCATTGTGGACATCATGGATCAAGGTGAAAGTTTATCAAGATCCAAAGTAAAATCTTTAATAAAAATGGTACACCCAAAAACCTTGGGGGAATAGTGAAGAGTTTTTGTTGTGGAAAGAGTTTTTTAAGAGGAATTTCTCTTCCTAAAGGTAAAGGTAAAGATGTCATATGATTAATAAGGAAAGCATTTGTAAGAATAGCATTGAATTACAAATATTTTAACATTTGCATCTCAATCATAAGGATGCAGGAAACATTAAGAAGATGGTGATGTTTGGATTCTACAATGCCATTTTATTGAGGTTTATATGGGCAAAAAGTAGTTTGATGGAGAATACCATATTGTTTACAAAGAGATTTAACATTTAAATGGAAGCAATCCAAAGCATTATTAGTACGGAATATTCTAGGAGTAATGCCAAATTGATTCATAATTTCATTAAGAAAGGTTTGGAGTACATTAACAAAATGTTAATGATCTTTTAGCAAGTAAACTCAAAACACTTGAGAAGAATTGTCAATAAACACAACATAATAATGATACCTAGAAACAGAGGTAACCTTAGTAGGCCTCCAAATAACACAAGGAATTAACTCCAAAATACCTTGATCAGCAGACAACTCTTAACTCCCATAGGTAGTACAAAAGTGCTTACCTAAAACATGACTCATAAGTAACAAGACTAGAGAAAACCAAGGGAAGCATCCCTGAGTTTACCAAAAGACAAATGACTCAAATGTCAATGTCATAAAAGAGATGAATCACTAAAAGTTGCCACCAAAGTAATTCCCTAAGGAATGTCATCTTTGGTTAATACTTATATACCTTGTCCACGCTCATGACCCAAACCATCAATATAATTTGAACTATCAATATATACATATAATACATCTTTGCAGATTTTGAAAAATGCAATGGAAAGGGAAAAATATGACGAAATGAAAAAGGTGTTTAGTGATGACATAAATTGATAAAAAAATGATAGGAAATAAAAAATAAAAAGGACTTTTTCAAGGGGTAAATTGGAGGTGGCATAAATAGTTCCTTTACCAACAAAGTAGAGGGCCACCCATCTGCAAGGGTTACAGTTTGAATATCAGACATTTTAGTAAATTGAGTTAATGAAATGGAGTACTAGACATATGATTTAAAGCATTGGAATCAATATAATTTGAAGCATTGAAATCAATATAATTTGAAGCATTGAAATCCATGATCTACAAATTAGAAGAGACATTGTGGAGGGCTTGTATACTTGCAGGAATGGCTTGCACAACAAGAGTAGTGGAGGTTTGTTGTGCAACAAGTTGCAGTAGCTTCTTGTAGTCAACCTGTGAAATAGTTACAGGTCGAGAAGGGCTTGAAGTATTTGGTGCAGCAATGGGTTTTGGTAGATGCAAGTTGTGCAGATGATGGATGACCAAACTTCTGTTAGTGACAATTGGATGCATGGTTTTTTTGTTTACAATGTTCACAAGGGGTGCAATTTTGGCCACCATTGCATCCATCTCCCTATTAAAAAGAACCAGAATTGCCACCAAAAGTGCCAGCTGTGGAAAGAGGCTTTAATGGAGGTAGAGGGATTGGCAATAGAGATCCAAAGAACATGCTAAAGAGTTGTTTGCAAAGAAGGAACTTGTTTGGCATCTAAAATTTGACCTTTGATTTGAGAGGCAAGGTTGGGATTGAGTCCAACAAGAAATATCGCCTCTGCCACTTCCTCTTGATACCTTTTCTTTGGTTGGAATGCTTGCAAGAAATGGTTGATGGACTTCCAACTTGTTTAGAAGGGTACGAAGGTTACTATAGTAATCTTAAATGGACTGATCACTTTAAGAAAGAGAAAACAGCTGTTTATAGACTTCACAAACCTGAAATATATATTGCTTATGATGATTGTAAGTGGCTCAAAGAGTATGCTAGACATGTTTCACTGGTTGAATCTTGGAAATGCTGCAGGTTATATTTTCTTTGACACTATTTATGATCTAGGAGATTATCGTCCAGTTTGCCATATATTATATTGTATAGTCTGCCATATATCGAATGTGTTGCTCTTGCATATGGATTGCGAGAAATGTTTTAAACTCACTTGCCCAAAGGATATCATTTTGACCATTGAGCTTGACATCGATCGTAGTGAGCTTTGTCATCCAGTTGTCTATCTAGGAATCCAATGGGAAAGGAACACCATACATGAAGAACAAGAATAATGTGGATTATATGTTGGGTATCTGTGAAATCCTAGCCCACAAGAGATGGGTGGGAGAGAAGAGACTCCATTGAGAAGAAAAGGTAATGGGTGGGAGGGTAGAAATTTACCAAGAGAAGAATTGATGACAATGGTTGTGATCGAACCAGGGCTTTGGTACCAAGTTTGAAGAGGTTTGCACTGCAAAATCCATCCTCCTTTCGTTATGTATGTTGACATATGTTACAACAATAATTGGATCCCTAATATGGATTTGTATGTACAAGATAATAAATATACAATGCAACCAATGCAGGCCAAGGTTGGTTGCCTTGCCTTGTCTTAGGGGGAGGATTTTATGTAGGGATTTTTAATTAAATATATGTATTTTAAGATTTCTTAACGTTCTTTATTGCAAAAAACTTAGATATATATTTTTAATTGAATATTATTGAAATACACAATCATACATATTTTTAAAGTATATGTATTTGTATTATTGCAATTTGTATTTGGATGTTAACTTACAATTGTTTATGTATTTTGATATTATTAGTAGAGCTAGAAGCAAGGTTTCAAAAATCGACATAAATTGCTGAAATTTCGACGATCCGATTGATTTTGGGTTTTACTGGTATCGATATCTACTGTCATCTTGGGAGTTCAGGGGATTAAATGATCTATCGATGAGGATCGACAATGGATTGATAGCTTATTCGACCTAACATTTTTGTTAGTTTAACAAAGAGTGGATTGGTCGATATAAGAAATATATTGGTTGATCCAATTCGAATGATCAATAGGAACCTTCAAGCTTCGAGCTTCAACACATTGGGACCTTCAAGCTTCGAGCTTCAACACATTGGGACCTTCAAGCTTCGAGCTTCAACACATTGGGACCTTCAATGAAGGGTCAACAATTGAGAGACGATTTAGAGTTGAATGGTGGCTAGAAGGCTTGTTGTAACTGCTAAACCCATTTGGGTTTTCAATAGAGTTGCAGAAGGAGGAGTTAGGTGGGGCTTGGGGAAGAAGGAGGAGTTAGGTGGGGCTCGGGGAAGAAGGAGGAGTTAGGTGGGGCTCGGGGAAGAAGAAGCCATTTCGCCCACCGCACATGGAGGAAGAAAAAAAGGAAAAAGAAGAAAAGAAAAGTAAAAAGAAGAAATACTTTAAAATACAAAAAAAAGAAAAAGCAAGTCATGTGAAAGAACAAGACAAATCTAATAAAAAAAGAAAAAAAACAAATAAAAAGAAAAGTAGTCACGTGAATGAAAAATAAAATTTAAATAAAATAAAAAGATAAATAAAAGAAAAAAGAAAACGACAAATATAAGACATGTGACATGTGAATGAGATATTAATATATGTATATAGCCCATATGACCCCCCCTAAACATTCAACATGGAATTAATATATGTATAATTTCTTTGTTTTTTAAATCATTTGTCATTATGAATTTCTTTAACTTATTTGTAAATAGTTTAAGACTTTTATTGTACATGTGATTACTATATTTCTATTTAATTGATATTTTATGCTCGATAATTGGCTAAAAAATTTATTTAAGTGTTTTTATATGCTTATCATAACTTATTATATCATATCTCTAAGTTTCAAGTTGAAATTTGGTATTTTATGATCGTTTCCACAAAAGAATTGTATTTCCATCGATGTGATCCTCAATCTTCAATACATTTCTCTTTTTCAGAGGAACAATCCTTGATATGATACTGAGATTTGAAACCTTACGTAGAAGCATACATAGTTATTATTACATCTTTATAAATATACATAATATATCCATAAAAATAAAACATGGATTTTGCAAGCATGGTTGGAAGGGTAGGAAGTGGAAGTTAATGATGCAAGTTGCTAAGGCATCTCATCATGAACTAGATGATACACCTTGCCCTTGCTTATGATCCAAATTGATCTTCATCTATAAATCTTGAAATATACAATAAAAAGAAAGAAAATTACATACTACAATTGTTGTTTGATGATGACATTAATAGGTAACAGGTTAAGAAGAAGTTAGGTACATAAAACACTTTATATGTCCAATATGGAAGTGGTTGGCACAATCACTTCTTTAGGCATGGAATGGGAATGACCGTCAGCAATAAAAATGAAATGAATGTCACATAATTGGGATAAGCATATGAAAGGGTCACATGTATCTGACATGTGAGAAGAGATCTTGAATCATGATGTCAATAGCCTGAAGCTGTAAAGATTATTTGTAGTCGGTTTGGAAAATGGTGACTGTTTAATTGATAATAGGCATGGTGATGTCTCTGTAAGGGCATTGCCTTTCTATGGCTTGTCTAGCTTGTCTCTAACAATTTGCCAGTTTATGAAATGGCCAATCATAATACTAGTAAAAGGGTTTGCCTCCTTTATCAATACGACCACCATGACCACCTACTCACCAACCATGATCATGAGAAGTCAAGGTGGCCATCTCTGTTTCATTTGATGTTCAATGATTTTCATTTGTCAACCATAGATATAGCAAGAATCAACACCAACCTTGTACGAACAACCACTTGGACTAATGAGATATTGAATTGGGAGCACAAACAGGCATGGGAAATGCACGCCCACATAGAAAATTGGAGCCAATCAATGGCAGCATATATCATAGGGGAATTCAGTAAACTAACTTGCTCATCCCACTATCATGTATGGAGCAACTGGTTTTGGTGTTTGTTTATCTTGATCTAGCTAGCACTAGGCTTGTAGAGGTTGATTTTGCAAAGGGAGAGATTAGAAGAGAGATATGATAGCTTGGATAGTGTTGACTTTTGACAACAGAGAAGAAGATGGTAGCTGGGTGTGGTGGTGGATCTAGGACTTTTTTTGAGGTAGGGCATTAAGAAAACTATAAATTTATTATAAACAACACAAAAGTTCATGTGAATTTTAAATATAAAAAATGTGTTTTGATGCAAGAAAAACTAACCTTAGAGTATCCATATTTAATAATTGTCTCATGATAGCTTCAAATCCTTCAATGTATTTAACAATTTATTGCTCAATGTAAGCAACCTAATAGACATTCATAAATTCATCACTAAATTTGTCATAAATAATTCTTTGTGATCTCACAAGGCTTGGGAGTTGTCTTAAACGTTCATCACTTGCTGATGGTTTTACTTGTTTTGTTTCTTTTTCATCTTTTGGGGATTCCACATTGAGGCCTCGTTTTGCCTTTACTTTGTTTCTTTATTTTCATTTTGTTTTTGTTGTTTTCTTTGAGTTTGCCTTTGGCTTATGAAGGCCTCCTTTTTCTGATTTTAATGTATTTTCTTTTTGGTACTAAAAAATGATGTTCATTGTGGAAAAGGCTTTTTTATGGAAGCAATGGAAATCAAAAAAAGTAATAGTAATAAAAGTCTGGACACCAAAAAATAAACTTTATCTCACTTAAAGGGTCTATTTGTTCACACTGAAATTTTAGAAATGAATGTTTGGAGAATCTAGGCAGAAATGGAAGGTTGGGAATGTCAGAAAAGAAAAACATTATTTATGCACATGCTGGAAAGTTAAAAAAAATGATGATTTATTTTAGAAATTTAGGAAATTGTGTAAAAGTGAAATTTAAATACAGAAGTTATGTTTTTGCATTGTACTTTTTGATTATCTTGTTTCGAGTTTCCCTTTTTATCTTTCTATCATGAGTTTTGTCATTTCCTTCATTGATGTCGTCACTAAGAAGATTTAGTATTAATTTATTAGTCTTTGTATTTCAACTCATCTAACTTCTTCTTCCAACTTTGTATTTCCCTTTTTATCTTTCTATCATGACTTTTGTTATGTATTTCTTTATTAGCTATATCCTATGACCATCAACATATCAAGCAAAGCAAGAATTAGTAAATGAAACAAATATACATATCATCTTTTAATGGAATTAAGGATAAAATCAATGTTTCACTAATCATGGTTGGTCCATCAAAGGTTGTAGGATTGTTATCTTTAATATATTAGACAAGAGGAAATTGAGTAAAATTCTCAAAACAGTGAAATTTGCATGAAATATAAAATCACATAACTATGGTTTCTCAATTATCGTGTTTTGGTTTATACAGTTTTAGATTGTATTTTTTCCAAAACAGAAAGCTCACAAGCCCAGTTTTAGGATCTAAACTATAATAAACTATTTTATTTTTTTTTTCAAATCCTGGTTGTGAAATGATTCTTAACTGCATGGGTATGGCATAATGTGAAGAAGAATAGCTACGAAATAACTAGAAAAACATACTAGCAAGAAATCACGGAAAAGATTTTAAAATAGTAAGAAAGGATATTTCCTGCTCATTTGGCATTTTGCTTTGCATTAGCCTTTAATTTTTTGAAACATAGCAATGAAACCGTATTATCTATGTCCACCCCATCCTTCAAACACTATAATCCAAATTATGGATACAAGTATCAACACTATTAAATATTATATAAAAAATTCCTAATTGCATTGTGACTTTGTTAAACTGGTAACCACCAGACCAAACTTTGCTGATTAGAATTAGCATTGTAACTTCCATCAACAAACAAAGATGCCAAGGTGACATTAAAAGGGAGAACCTAGTGCATGATGCCTCACCAATATGGAGTATAAGGTAGAAGGACCCGACTGGATATTGTCAACACCATAATGGATTCACACCCCATAATGCAAGTTGTCACAATGTAAATAATCAGCAATAAAAAATCATTAATGAAAGGAACTTGGAATTTGATTTCCAATTGGGATAGATAGAGTTGTATTTACATATTTGTTTGTATTTGAATTTCTTGGATGGCTATAGTTACTTGTGTTGAACAAATTCAAAATGCAAATGTCAAAATTACATTCATATTTGATTACAATTTTAATGTCATTCCATTGTGATTTGGCTGTCACAAGTTCAGATGACATTCATATTTGATGTCGTTCCATTGTTATTTGTGACAGTCAAATCACAATGGAACAACATTAAAATTGTAATCAAATATGAACGTAATTGTGACATTTGCATTTTAGATTTGTCCAACACAAATAACAATGGAATGACATCAAATATGAATGTCTTCTGAACTTGTGACGGCCAAATCACAATGGAATGACATTAAAATTGTAATCAAATATGAATGTAATTTTGACATTTGCATTTTGGATTTGTTCAACACAAGTAACTATAGCCATCCGAGAAATTCAAATACAAACAAATATGTAAATACAACTCTATCTATCCCAATTGGAAATCAAATTCCAAGTTCCTTTCATTAATGATTTTTTATTACTGATTATTTACATTGACAACTTGCATTATGGGGTGTGAATCCATTATGGTGTTGACCATAATGTAGTCTTGGCATCCTCTTTGTAACCGATTCAAAATCCTAATTCACTTTACTAATTTGAAAAAAAAGACTAATTTGGAATGCAACATAAAGGAGATTATTGATTTACATAAAACAGTATTCACAACATTTTCTGGATGAAATCCCAATAGATAATTAAATTAGAATTCGTTCACAAGAATGCTGTGTATTTTTATTTTTTATTTTTAGAACGCTGTGTACTTGCACACACCACAGATAGACTCCTCTTGCACTGGCAATTTGCAAACTTGCAAAATGCTGATGATGGTTCTTGCTCATGCACAAGGGATATTTGTGCATAAGGGATGACGACTGCTAGGTCATAAGTGACGGTGATTAGTTCAAGTGTCAATGGAAAGGGGTCCTCAAGGGGGCATAAACTTGCAAAAAACAGTTGATCCAACATGGGCGGAACTTGCAGGAGGAAAGGGAGGGTGCTCATAGGGTTTAGGGTGAATGGCCTAAGCCCTAAACCACAAGTTTAGGGTTTAAGGTGGGGGGGCGCTCATAGTTGACAAAACTTGTGGAATATGCAAGATTCTGAGGGTGGAGGAAGAGAATGGCCAGAATGTCAGATTATTTATATGAGGGAAAATTTTAAATTCTTTTTCCATACTTTTTGGACAGCACAAATGACCTTATTCTTCAAATTTGTCTTTGAACATTCCATTTCTAGACCTTTCGTCCAGCACAAACCTCCCCACCCCAAGTTTGCAAGATTTTGTGGTAAATTCTAGATCTTGTTGAACATTCAAAGTATATGTATGAAGTAGAGAAATCATCAGGATAGGATTGATATTAATTTCTCTTTTTCAAAAGACGCAAATTGATTATTTGGATCAAGACATATAATACAAAGAAAATATATAATTGTTAATTTGTCTACAGAAAATCAATCACTATGTTGAAAATTTGAAATTCGTATGATGCATATTATTTTTTCTTGTCTTTGCATTGACCTTACTATTCATCACAAGTCAGACATGTGTTTGATTGTTATGTATCTCTTTCTAAATGTTGTCTGAAATATGTTCTAATGGCCTTTATCTTATAAGAAATTTCTCCTTGAATAGAATATGAATAAATTACTAGAAAATTTTTTAATTGAAAATCCTATACAATATAGCTTAAATAGCATTTACAGCAAAATATAAAATAGAAACAAAGTGATAAATTAACCTAGAGACAAGGACCGTAGGAAGTCTCTTCTCTTTGTGAAGTGATGATTCATGTGAAGCAAGTTGCCATCTTGATTAGTTGGGGAGAAACAGAGAATGGGTTGTTGATCGGTAATGACTATTGTGTGTCAATGTGTGAGAATATATTGTCTATCACATTGTGTGCGATTTGGCATGAGTGCATGATGCCGATTGTTTAAAGATGGAAGGCGACTTTGTTTTGGTGAGAGTGACAGCTAAGTGGGGTTGAAGTGTTTGGGTCTTTGTGGTGTTTGTGTTTTGGCAAATGTGGTTTGTGTATATTTTTTCAATGCATGTAGAATAATGTATGTTAAAGATTTTCTTTTTTAATTCTTAGGTGTGTGCATGGGTCTCATTAGCACCGTGCTCTTGTTTGGGTGGCAATTTTTTCCTCACTTTTTTTTGTTTTAGAGTCTTTTAGGGTTTTCCTTGGTACATATATCAGAAGATAAATGTATATCCAATAATCCAGTAAGCTATTCAGTGACTAATATGACTCGTAATGTAAACACTTTCACTTTTTGTTGCAAGGTGGTTATATTGTGCAACTTTATTGGGGAAGCTTACTGACAATTTTCCTAAAAACGTCAGGTATATGAAAGTTCTCTAGAACAAGGGGAAGATGAAGAGTCCAATGCCAATTCTGGCGGTGGGAATTTTCATCTTATTTTAGTTACTCAGGTTTGAGTTATATATTATTTTTTCAATGGTTCATCAACAAAAAAAAGTATGCAGGGGTTGCTGCCATCATTGATGACCTTAATGCATACGCATCCAGTTCACCAGCAGCTTTTGGAAAAGGTACTTTTTTGATTCCTTTCTATCTTCTTTTTATTTAATATGATGTTTCTATATGTAAAAATATAATGTTTCTTTAAATACCATATTTGTGGCCTAGAATATGGAAGCTCATACCCTGATGAGCAGTTGTCACCTACAAAGGCTTTGCGAGCTGCAATGCTGAAGAGCCGCTTTGCTGACACAATTTTTAGAGCACAACAGAAAACACTTCTTGATCACGTATAGCTTTCTACCATTATTAAATTTTAGCTTTTAATTTGGCATCTATTACACATTGGCTTGATCCTCACGATGTTTGTTCTCTTTCTCAGAAAGATAATGGAGATTCAACAAAGATGCAGCAAGAAAAAATAAGATTAGAAAGAAGGCAGCAGGAAGGTAAATGCTGTTATAAAATGCATGAAATTTGTGTAGAATTTAATCACATGGGAGTTTCTAATACCTCTTAATCAATGTTTTTAGAACTGTATAGGACATCTACCTGAAATAGTCAAAGAGTTGGTTAATAGGTTCAGTTGGTCATCTAGACTGGTCAGACTAGTGATCTCAGATGATGTCATAATTAATAATTATTTATTTTAATAATTCATGATTAATAAGTAATTCGTGGATTCTTGAGTAGGTGATGACATGTTCACTACCAATGTTTCTTTCACACATGACTAACATAAAATACAAAAATTAGTAAAATAAAAATCAATGCAAAGTAACATTTTGTTAAAACATGTAAAAACCATTCTAACATGTCCTTTGTAACCATTCCTAATCAATGAAAAACCATTACTAGCGAAATAATCAGTATTAAAGATAATTTTAAAAAAATCTTAGAAAAACAATGAGAATATTTTATTTGTTGGTTTTTGAACTAACATTTTATTTGAATCAATAATTAAAATAAGATTCTATTTACCGTTTTTTATTTTATTTAGATTCAACATGGTGAAATAACATTTTCATTGAATCAAGTTGTCTCAGCATTATAAAGTAACATTCTATTTACTATTTTTTGATTCTGTTCAGAATTGTTAACAATCTACAGCAAACCTGATCACATTCTAAAATATAAAGGGCTCCAATCTTCTAGTGGCACCTATAGAAAATCGATTCTATAGGTATCTAAACTTAAGTCATTCTTTTAAATTTTTACTTTCCATTAAAATAAGGCAGTTTGGTAATTTTGGTATACTAATTTGTTTATTGAGGAGAGAGGTAGAGAGGTTTAGGAGGAAAGAAGAAGAGATGATGAGAATCAATCTTGATGCATTCTCAACCGTTAAATTGAGCATTTATATAATCAATTTTTATAAGTGTCATTAAAAAGTATTATTGCAAATATAAATGACAATGTGATCAACAGATAAAAAGCAGAACTGGTTCAACTAGTTCTGGCTGGTTGAACTGTCAGGTGACCAGTTCAACTGATGACCTGTGACCCAATAGAGGTACCGGTTCCTGGTCCAATCAGTTTGACCAGTTGATTTGTTTTGGTTCTGACAACATTGCTCTTAACTAATATTGTTGTTGAGAAAATAAATAAGATATAAGATCAATCATTATTATTTAAGGCTAATCCTTTATATATATACAACAATAATAATTTAAGCTACAATTTTAATATCAATGTTGGCTACATAAATTCTTTTCTTTCACATGTTTCTATCTATGGCCAAATCTTCAATCAAATTATATAAATTTGAATCTTTTCTCATAATTCCATACCCAGTAGTTTTTGACTAAACAGGTGCATCTTCTTTTGATTTTTTATTATTTGCAGGTGAAGCTTACAGTTCCAATCATTTTCATGCAACATAAGTACATTTAAATAAGACGTATGCAAAAAATAATAATAATAAAAGACATGCAAAAAAATAAAAGATAAAAAAATAAGACATGCAATTTCAAGTTAAAATATATAAAAATCCTAATGTTCTTTATAAATAACATAGATTTAACTTAAAAGCGTGGGATATGAAAAAGAGAAGAGAAATCACCTCAACGGTAGAAGAGGGCGAAGTTGGAAGATTGTGATAAAGAAAACACCACTGTAAGGAAGATCAGCAACCAGCTTGTCAAAATGGCAGGATTTGACTACCAAAAAATAGATGAGAACAGAGTAAAAAAAAAATTTAGAGAAGCTTCTAGGAGATGAAGTGCATGTTTTAAAGGATCAATTGATTTGGATATCTGCAGCGTAAAATGTGCGTGGGATTTTTTTATACACACATTCAGGTCTGAAACCTGATCCATTGACTGAAAATCCAATTTGCATGTGGTTATCAGACCTCCCAACTGGAATTTCAGTACGGATTAGTGAAATTTCACCAATCCAAATCAATGTCACCTATGCGTTAGTCTTTCTTATTTTTATTTTAATTTTACTTTATTTTTATGCATTGCAACTTTCTAGTATGAACTTTATTATATAATGAATTCCCATCAATATTTTTAGTTTAGAATGAAAAATATTTATGAATATTTGCATTGAATCACATAATACAGAGGGGACTTTTTTAAATACGATTTATGGCACTTGGGTGCCTCGATGGCACCCTTGGTTAATGCTTGGGTGTGTCGATGCCTTTGGTCGTCACGTATGTTGAGATTGATTGACATTGCAATTGCAATAATATGTTTTGAATACTTGATTGTTAAACCTTGCATTCATGTAATGCTTTCATGTTTAAACCGAACAGAAAAGGCTAGAATCGAGGCTGATATCAGGGCTGCTGTAGCAGCGGTGAAAAGGAAAGAGGAAGAAGAGCAGAGGTTGCAGAGACAGAAGGAAAGAGAAGCAGCTCGCCTGGCCGTCCAAAATGTAGGGCTTTCTTCTTCTTCTTCATTTTTTTATTTTTCTTCTTTGTTGTGGATTTCTGGGACCGATTGATTCACAAGGTGTGCTTGACAAAAACTTTCAGATGGGGAAAACTGTCGACATCGACGAAAACTATGGGTTATTGAGAGATCTTCGTGCGCTTGGGTGTTCCTTGCAATCCGAAATGCAGGACTTGACGGTGCCCAATTTCATGGATGGGGTTGAGACACCTGGTTCTTCCGGCAAACCTTTGGAGAGATTGGGTTTGTTCATGAAGGACGAGGACATGGACGAGGATGAGGATGAGGATGAGGATGGAGACAGTGATACATGGATTTCTAGCAATGGGGCCGGGAAGCCAGAGCAGGGAGAGATTGATTCGGATGTTGCTTGATGCCCCCAGCCGATCCTCATCTATGCTTCAAGCGACTACCAGGTTGTAAATAACTTGTTGTAGGACTACTGAATTTATAACAATTTTGGTTGAGTACGTAATTTGTGATCTTTAGCTGCCGTTGCATTGTCAAGAAAAAAAAAAATTGCGTTGCTCTGTAGCCCCATATACATATGTAGGTCGCCTATGAAGGACCTCCTAATGGTAGATCAGTTGCAATACGTCTGTTGCTTCAATCGCTTTGCGTGATCACACTTTTTATCTGTTGTACGGTAGTTTGGATGTTGACGATGAATGATTGAGTTTTAATCTCGATCAATGTTTTTTTTTTTTTACTTAGATTTTACATGTACTCTCACGTGGTTTTGTGTTGTACACATCAACAATAAAAATAATATATCTTCGGTTAATTTACTTCAGGCTGTTGGAAGGTTAAGGTGTTTGTATAAGGTGAAAATGGAAAGTTGAAGAATGATGGTAAATGGAGGAAATAAAAGAGTGTTTTTTTTGCATGTTACGAAAAATATTGGAATATAAAATTTGTGTATGTGTATCATTCTCCTTTTCTTTAGGTATACAATCATATTTTAAAACTTCGTTTTTTTGGGGAAATATAAGAGGATGAGCCTATTTCTTTTTATTTACTGGGTGTAATTTAATTTTGGATCGTAGATAATTTAATTTAATTTCCGACAATTCCGACAGCACATCACTAGGGTTTGTGTTCCTTACAATTTTGGGAAGATTTTTAGATATTTGTATGTTTTGAAAAATGTAAAAAAAAATTAAATTTTTTTGTTACTACAAGTATAAATTTTTTTTTCATCATTTCTCACTAGGCTGAAAAATCTTATAATTAGTGAAAATTACATTACGACATTATTCTTTGATCTCATATATCTTACATAACTTCTCTTGATTATTGTTTAATTTACATTTACATCGAAAATGTAAAATTATGTTTAAAATTGTAAAATTTAAAATATTTATAAATTAATTTTTAAATTTTTTTCACAAATAGTTTTATATTTTTTTTCTATTTTTAAATTTTTTTTCTTAAATTTCTATTTTTTAGATTTTCAGACAAACAATCCTTAAATTTCAATTCAAGATCCTTTTCATCAATTATAAATTATATTATTATAAAATTTAAAAATATTAATACAAATAAATAAAACTCGAAAATAAGTTATAAAAATTATTAACCATATTTTAGTGGTTAAAGAATTTAAAGTAATAATTTTTTAAAAAAAGTTTATAAAAATTAGAAATCGTAAATATTTATGGAAAATGACATTATATTAATGTCACTGAAGTATAGTGACGTTATTTTTGACAATTCATATTAAATTTAACTTAACAATACAAAATAAGTTCCTAGAATATTTATTTAATATAATTAAATTAAATTAAATTTAAATTATTTAAAAATAATATTACTAAAAATAAAACTCTAATAAAAAAATCCGTTCTCAGTATTTATAATCTAACGTGGACATTGCATTAGTAGCCTTGACCATGATTGGGGTATTTGTCAGGGCGAGTGAGGTTGGGAAAAGGGCATTTTCTCGTCCCCGCCCAAAGCGAGATGGCCAAGAGCACGCTGGGGTGCGAGCCGGTGGTGGGTTCTCTGGTTCCCTCCAGGAAGAGGGAGTACCGCGTCAACAACCGTCTCCAGGAAGGGAAGCGCCCGCTCTACGCAATCGTCTTCAACTTCATCGATTCCCGCTATCACGACGTGTTCGCCACCGTAGGTGGCAACAGGGTAAGCAAACTGCGAAATCCGACCTACGCCGTTTTCTTTCTACAAGTAATCACGTCTCGTGTTTCTCCTTGTTTAGGTAACGATCTACCAATGCCTTGAGGACGGAGCCGTCGCTGTGCTGCAGGCGTATATGGATGAGGAGGCAGCACTTCCTCTTTTCACCTGTTTTTTCTTTTTCATTTTTTTTAATTGGTAGATTTTTGTGTGATTTTGAGGATTACTTGTATTGGGGGAATGCCACAATGTTTGTTGCGTTATGTGGGCTTTAGTTATAGCTACTGTTTCATCCAAAATTTATAATAATGCGCGTAAAATTTTTGATGAAGCCTTTATTTGTATTGTATACAAGGGGAAAATTTGTGAGAGAAAAATTTGTATTTATAAGAGGAAGCCTTCTTTTATTTGTATTTACTATGGTAGTTAAAACATAAGATGAAACCTTATTAATTTATCCAAAATTTATGATAATTTATGTAAAAGTTGTGCCAAGCAAGTTTGATTTATTTTTATATAATTTTTCATTAATATGTTTCAATTTTTGTGGGGTTTGATGTAGCTCAGAAGGAGGAATCCTTCTATACTCTCAGCTGGGCATGCAATCTTGATGGCATCCCGTTCGTTGTTGCTGGTGGGATCAATGGGATTATTCGGGTCATTGATGCTGGAAACGAAAAGATATATAAGGTAGTAATTTTTTGGGTGTTGCTAATACCTGTGGTACATCACTAACGACCATGTTCCATATTTGATGTCAAGTTGTTCTTTCATATTTGGTATGGTGGTTTTCTGATTTGATACAATGATCTAATGAAGACAATGATATGCTAGTTCTACCATGTATAATTAACAAGAATGGTGTATCGTCTCCTTTTCATTTTACAATGATTTCTTATTCCATTTTGATAATTATATTTTGTGTTTCTGATTGTTATACGTTAGTTTTATAAATTTATAGTTACTTCCCAGCACTTGACATTGTTTAGAAACAATGAGCGGTCATAGCCATGCGGGTTTTAGTTTCTTGCTTTATAAAACGTACTCATCTGGTCATCTTTCTCTGTTGTGTCTCACACATGCAACTGCTAATATCATTTGTTTTTTGGCAGTCTATATGTGTGAAATCTTTTGTTTATTTTAGTTACCATACTTAGCTGTAGAAATTGCTCTTATAGTTTGCAAAGTTGTAGGGAAAAGCTATATTCTGAATGCAATACGTATATTCTCAGAGTCTTGTGGGCCATGGAGACTCCATAAATGAAATCAGGACCCAAGCCATGAAACCATCATTAATAGTTTCAGCTAGTAAGGTTAGATTATTTTGCCATCATGAGACACATAAGTTAACTTTTCTAATTCCCGCTTTCAATCAAATTATTTTCCCTCACAAAACAGGATGAGTCTGTGCGGCTCTGGAATGTACATACTGGTATTTGTATTTTGATATTTGCTGGAGCTGGTGGCCATCGAAATGAAGTTCTCAGTGTGGTATGTATACGCATTTTCGCGTCCATATAAAGTACTAAATGCAAGAAAAAGGAAAACATAACAAGAAGCTAAACCAAATTCTTTTAGGACTTTAACATAAGAAGATAACTCAGGTTTTTTTTAGGACTTTCATCCCTCTGACATATATAGAATTGCAAGTTGTGGCATGGATAATACCGTTAAGATTTGGTCAATGAAAGGTAAATTCAATGTCCTTGGTTTCGTTTTAATTTAATATCATATACATTCCTATTTTATAACTTCAAATTTATTTTGCGTAGAGTTCTGGACATATGTGGAGAAGTCATTTACTTGGACGGACATCCCATCCAAATTTCCCACCAAATATGTACAGTTTCCGGTGAGTAGTTCTTTATTGATGTACCTTTTGTTAGAAATCTTTTTTTCATTTATTATACTTTTCAGGTTTTCATAGCTTCAATCCACACTAACTATGTTGACTGCAATAGATGGCTGGGGGATTTTGTTTTATCAAAGGTAAATTTAATATCATGAATCTTCTTGTGTTTACTTTTATTCAATTGCATGTTTTTGAATAATGAAAAAATGGAATGTATTATGTGACCTCTAACATGGCTCATGTAAAATGCCTTGATCAGTCATAAAATTTTTGTATCTTATGTTTAATTTTACATTTTTACATCTTTCATATAATTCATCTTATAACGTTTATATTATCACATTCTTCTTATTGACTATTTTAATTTTCCTACACTAATTCTTTACAATAAAAAATTCATTTTTAATATCTATTAAATAAATTTCTTATTGTGTCTTTATTTATTTCTTTTCCATTAGAAATAATTATTAGACTTTACCATTGTGAAACAAAATTGCTTATCGAGGTTAACTCTTACTTAGCTAATCTTAAGTTTAAATAAAGGAGGGTTAGTGTTAGTAGATAGTTAAACGTAAAAACTTGCCAAGTTTTGACAATGAATTTATATGTATTTGTATAATTATTTTTTGCAAAATGCAGAGTGTTGACAATGAAATTGTTTTATGGGAGCCAAAAACCAAGGAACAGACTGCTGGAGAGGTAAGACTCTTATTTATTTCCGACAAGGTTTGATTCTGGTGTTAAAAACTGTGATTTTCTGATGAAATATGGATCTTACTGTTGGTTATATGATTATAATTGTATCTGCAAGTCCTACACTTTGAGGATCTGAATGCCTTCAATATAACTTATTTCTGTAATTCACCGTTTGCTTCAAAATTAATTTTCTGTCCATTATTTAGGTTTCTGTGGACATCCTTCAAAAGTATCCAGTTCCAGAATGTGATATCTGGTTTATCAAGTTTTCTTGTGATTTCCATTACAATATGGCTGCAATCGGTAGGTGCTTTCTTCCTACAATCGTATGCCTACATATTATATCTACTCTAGGTAAAATGTTTCATGCAAGTTGATTGTAAGCATAGCAGGCGAATTCAGACAATAAGAAATTGAGTAAAAATAACATGCCTTTATGTTCTTACATAATATTATGCGATATCATTTTATTATTTTAAATAAAAGGTGAATGTGAAACCCATGTTTTATTGAGAATTATACAGGAAAGCCCACAAGGGAAAGATAAACCAAACCATGTCCCATTTCCACCAAAAACAAGTCTGCTAGAATTTTCATTTGTATGACAAGTCCCACCAAATGAAGATCATTACAATCCAACTAGGCAACCAGATCTGCCACACTGATGATACCTTTGAATTGAGGGTGGCCATATTGGAGTTGTACCAGATCTTTCCTACTTGCAATGATTCAATGAGTTGTCTGACGAAAACTGATCATTTAAAAGCACACGTGTTTTCTGCTTCAATGAAAGTAGTATTGTTTGATCTGACCTGATATATCTTACATATAAGACACCTTTTATCCTGTATTCCATTTTGTACCACTGTTGTTTGGGTCGATAAATGTGCAGTTTTGTAAATTGAGTGCTGCTTTTACTGCACGAGAGGCAATTAGCGTTGATTGATCTTTTCTTTAGTGTGGCAGGCACCTATCCATTATCTTGCACTTCATTTTGCACAACTCCTTTCTTGAGAAAACATGCAATTAGTCTTAAACAAAACATGATATCGGTGTATGGATTCCAAATTCTTGTCAAGTAAAGTAAGTAAACATCATCTATTATTTATTTTCTATAAATTGTAACTTATGGAGATATTATGTGATTCCAACAGGTAATCGGGAAGGAAAAGTATTCATTTGGGAACTCCAATCCAGTCCACCAGTTCTTATAGCAAGGTTCCTTTTTTGCTTGAAATTTCCTTGGCATCTATCTTCACATTTTTATATTTTGTTTGGTTTCTCTTGTTTCCACTTTTAGGCTATCGCATGTTCAGTGCAAGTCTCCAATCAGACAAACTGCAGTGTCATTTGATGGAAGGTATTATATTATCTGCATTGTGATATATGCTTCATGCCAACTATTTGCCTGGATGGGATGCCATCGATATTATAAAAAAGTGACTGTACCACAAAATACTAAAGTGGGAGTTATTGTACAGTATAGGATCTTTCTTGCTGGGATTTTTTTGATGAAAACTTGATGGATCTTTCCACCAAGAAAAATCCATTCCAACCGTCTTTTTATAATGACTTGTATTCAAACTGTTGCTCACATGTTCTATTTTGTTCCTTGCAGCACAATTCTTAGTTGCTGTGAGGATGGTACAATATGGCGATGGGATGCCATTCCATGAACATTTTGCATGGTTGGTATCTGCTGATCGCCCTTTACCATGCCCTGGAGGTTGCACCCGTTGATGTGCCTTTTGATGTCATTTCTAAATTTCTCAAAGGTTATGCCCTTGAGCAATTATGGATGTGATCTTCATGTTCTGATTATTGATTAAAGAATGTACGGGTTTCTTGACGTTCCAGAAATCTAGTGCCTATATCGAAATTCGATTGTCATTATCTCTCAGGCTGATTAATGAGTTTATCCTGATCAACCATGAGTTTTGCCTAAAACTGGATAAGAAATTTTACTTTGCCAGGTACTCATATTTTAGGTGCCCAAAGGTGTGATTTTCTAATGAACAACCCAATTGATCGACCACCGTTGGCACACATGGCTGTAGCTAATCTTCATTAGGTGCCCAAAGGTAATAATCTTCATTGGGATTTCTATGTTTCCATGTCTTATATAAAGCAATGACTAACGATGTTCTTATTAGTTTTTGAAATTATTAAATTGATTGTAAATATTTATAAGTTACGGTACTTATTAGAGAGTATCATGGAGACATCCATATTCTATTGTGTGACTGGTACCCATATGGGTATTAATAAATTTTAATCTCAGTCACTCATACAAAATACATGTACGGTTGGACATGTAATTACCGATAAGAAGTTTTAACTTATATTCGTGTAACAGAGTTCTTGTGTATCGCAGAAATTTTAATATTATCTTTTGATTTTTTCAATGCCATGCTTTGGTTTGATAATCATGTTATAGTTTTGAGATTCTAGCATGAATTTGTTTTTGAATGGTAAGCTAGGTTGTAAGTGTTGGCAACATTTTACTTGTACCTTTAAAATTTCACTTGGAGAATAAAAAACCTGTCCCGAGACAACCACGAGCCATAACAGGTAATTTTCAGATTCTTAACGATTATTATTCGTGGTTTTGAATTTTTCTTCATTTATTATTCGCGACTGACTTGATTGGAGAATCTAATTCACTCCTAAATTCATCATCTCAATGTACTATTACATTGAACAACGGCTCCCTCAAGTTTGGGTTTTTTGATATGGTTGAAACAAATTCTAGGGTTGTTGTAATGAACAGACATGGAACGAGCCGGTTGGCATCACTTGGCGGTTGCAATGCCCATGTAAGCACTTTTGTTAAAGTTGTCGCCATATGCTACTTTCTATTTAAATCCCGTTGTAGTACACGGAACATGATTATTGTAGCATTATTACTGTGATTTTCTTAACTGTTGTCATTATTTTAAATTTTTATAATCCATAGATGTCACCTGTCGTAACAAGATTCAATTTTCAACTTTTCATTAAAAAGTTAGAATATTTCGTTACCAACGTACGTTTGAGAATGAGTAACAATTTTAACTTTAATAGAGTGTTGTACTTTATAAATTTAAATTAGAATTATTTTTGAATTAGAGTTGTACAATTTTAATTTGAAGTTATAAAAAGTACAACTCTTTATTAGAGCAAAAGTTATTAAAACTGTTGAAGCTTATATTCTCAAACAAAGCCTAAGGAATAATTTTGCATTCAATAAACTGAAACCTCTATGGTTGATTAGTTTGACATTCTGAAAGAATCTTGGCGTGCCAATTTGTCCCCAGACCTCTGGTATTCCCAAAATTTGTTATGTGATTTAAATCAATAAACTAATATTCTCTTTAGAATTTCTTAGGTATCCGATGAAAAACTGCACATTTCTAAGAGGTAATTTGGTATCTAGCAAAAGTTGTGTAGCACAATGGAGTAGTAGTCAAGAAAGCAAATCTATTCTTTGTAAATACATCATACATCTCGTAAGAGTTACCTACTTTACAATCATCAAGGAAATTAGAATTTGTGATTGAGTTAATACAAAGGTCAGGGCTGGTAGCTATGACACCATAAAGAAAGTGTTGAAAAGGGATTCATCAAATCTAGCTGGGGAGCACCTTCCTTATCTGTGCAAGAGGATGGATCTATCGATTATGAGTCGGATGTTTGAATTTCAAATAAATTCTTCTAGTACCTTACCGGCCTCAAGCCAGGTTGAGCCCAGTGCCCAGATTTCAAGTGTCTAATTTCCTTCAAACTTATAAACCTTGTCAAGAGTCCTCTCTCCAAGAAATCACTCATTCTTTTCGTCAAATTTTTAAGCTTAATGCCTTAGACACCACATACGTAATTTTTTTAACGGATTGCAATTAAGGATATATTGGTTTTAAAAGTGATATTTGATAAAATAAGATATACGTTTTTTTAGTAGATATTTGATAAATATATTTCATTATAATAATATATATATTAATTATTGTAGATACACTAATTGTAGTTTAAACAAATGACCTCAAAAACATTGTTCAAGACCATTTTATTTAAAATTTAAAGAACGGTCATTCAAGCCCTAAATCAAACGCAACGTAATCCGCACATGATCTGTAATGAATTTAGGAACATTTTGATCATAGTTAAAAATAATCAGCATGTGTACAATGGCAGGCACATCCGTATCAGAGGATTGGGGCTGAGGATTTAGACGAGGTTCAATTCTATCAAGTTGCAATTTATCAAAGGAACCACTAGAATCGTAAAAGCGAAGGAGAACGCGAAGGACGTCGTCGTCATTGGAGAGTACAATCCGATTGCAATTGAACTATCAAAATACTAGAATCACGCAAAAGAAGATCGCAGTTCCGACGAAGCACACACCTCTATCGGAAGCAACGGCTTCTCTCCGAATCTGCAACGAGAGCAGATCAGTAATCCTCATCTGAATCAGAGCTGTCATCGCTTATCTCTACCTCGGATTCATTCACGTCCACCTCGCTCTCCGAATCGCTGACCACGTAGGTTACCCTCCGCCGGTTTGCCCTCCGCGGCCGCGTCCTTGTCGGAGCTGCCTCCTCTTCCACCGGTGTCTCAGTTTCGGTCGGCGAATCCCCACCGATCATCTTGTCAAGCACAGACCCACTCTTCTTGTTGAAGGGAGACGCTCTCATCCTCCTCACTTTCTTCTCCGGTGAGCTTGTTGCAACAGCAGCCGCCTCCTTCGTTGCTGCATCAGATTTGTCGTTCTGATCAACACCTCGCCTTTCAGCAGCCGCCTCCTTCGTTGCTGCATCAGATTTGTCGTTCTGATCAACACCTCGCCTTTCAGCAGCCGCCGCCTCGGTAGCCTTTCTACCGCCTCCAGCTTTTCTGCCCTTGGGTGCTGCAGCCGTGTTCAAAACTTCGCCTTCTAAAATGGTTGGCATGGCGTCGTCACCAGCATCTACGACTTCAATCGAAGTTGATGCTGTTTTCCCCGCAGCAGTCCTCTTTTTAGGTTCTTTCTTCGTCGTCTCTGATGCATCGTCGACCTCACCCTCTGCAAGCATAAAATTTTGCCAAGAGAGACCGTCGTCAATCGAGCAAGGACTAACAAAATCTCTTCAAATAATTTACCTGTTTGAACGGACGAAGAAGACGAAGAAGAAGAAGAAGAAGAATTGAGATTGTATCTCGCAAGTCGTTCTTTAAGCTCAAGCAACTCCTCTTCCTCGTCGTCACTCTCGATAACCTTTGTCTGCAAATACGTAATAAAAACGCAGCATTTACATTTAGTTTCGAACAGAGATGTGAATTTTTATCAAGGTCTTTCCAGCTATACACGGCCTTGACCTTAGCGGGAGCTTTCTTTGCACGACCTTTGGCTGCGACCTTGGTCGTCTCCGAAACCTTAGCTGCAAAAGTAGAACAGCAGTTACAGAGTCACACCAGCAAAACGAGAATGTTACTGGATTAAAGTTAAATAACCTCAATTATCAGCTTACATTCCTCTAGAGATGTAGCAGTAGATACAACTGCGTCCACCGGCTGCTTCTTGCCGTTAGTGGCCTTATTTCTTGGAATTTTCGGCGCAGTCTTTGGAGCGCCTTTCACAGTATTATCCTTCAATCTCATTCTCTTCTTCTGCTCCTCTGCTTCTGCGTCTTCCTTTTCAAATTTCTGATGAGAAGGCACATATTCAGAGAGGCTTATAATAATAATACACACGAATAGGGTGCGGTGGGTTCATATGCTCACGCTGTACTCATTTTCAAAAGCATCAAGATCTTTCAACCAAAGCGATTTTGCGGTGGCAGCTCCAAGTACTTGGACCTCATTTTCCAACTTGCTCTTCTCAGCACACAACTCCTGAACCTTCTCAAGCGTCAAGGATCCAATGGGCATCGACAGCAAGTACTCGTAATCGCTTGCTTTTACTCCCGCGTCGTTGAATTCGGTACCCTCTTCGTTATCATCCGGTTCCACCGCAGCCCCAGCGACTGCTGCATCAATGCCTTTATTTTTCTTCGGGAAAGGCGTGAAACGTTTCTGGTGCAACTCGAGGAAAAGATCTGCCCTTCTCCTGTTGTTGACTATGATCTCTCCTTTAACAACACCGAGAATGAATCTTACTTTGTTATCGAGCTTCAAGAGATCCAACTCAAGGTTATCCAACAACACTCTCTGAATCACACAATGGAAATACAAACTTCATGAAAAAGTAATTCTAAGAATATTGTAGAAATGCATATGCATACGCACATATGTATGTATATGTATGAATGGACATTTCTTTACCTTTCTCTTCTCATAGAATTCAAGTCTTAAATAAAAGAACTCCACGAGTACTGCAGAAGAATAAAATGTATCACAATTTATTTCTTTGTCGTCTAAATGAGCTTGTGAGTTCAACTCAAACTTACTTTGTTCAGGGCTGTCGTATTTTTTAATTACGCCCTTTGCATCAAAGAGGTGCATATTGCTAGTGCTGATTGTTGTTGTCAGCTTGAACTTTTTAAGTAGGCCATCTTGCCTAGCAATGTTGAGGTTCTCCTCAGGCAGGAAAACCTCAAAATTTACACTGGTATCGTCATTGTGCTCTCTATAGTCCTGAAGTGATTACAACAAGAAATACGTGGCATGAGAAAAAAAGTCTAAAAATGAGTGGTTGATGTATGATAAACTTACACTTATAAACGGCTCCTTGATTTTTTCACTTCCTGTCATAATTGCCTCGAGGAATTCTTTGTAATCCTGAGTCCATTTACGAATAGGAAGCTCAATGATTCTTAGCATTGTACCATTGACTTCTTCTATCATCCCGCTTATTGTGTACGTCACTCCTGTTTCCTTTGTTGCAGACATATCAATAACGCCCTAGCCATTCCAACGAGATATCAGGAAATATTCAACTGAATTACTAAATATATACGTATATGGAGCATATGACAGGAGGTCTACTTGACTAACCTTAAAACCTTTAAACCATGGGTCCATGGGCTCCATTAGCTCCTCGTTCAACAACCGTCTAATATTGGCAACTATATCTCTAGGATTGTAGTTTGGAATATAGGAGCTCCATCCAGTTCCAATCCCTTCACTTCCATTGACCAGAACCATGGGCAAGATGGGCATGTACCTGAGCATCAAAGAAGAAAGATGACCACAGAGTCCTTCCATTTGCTGAAAGAACTCATTAACACGATTAGAAATGGACCTACCAAACTGGTTCAATCGATTGTCCATCTTCCCTTAGATAGTCCAGAAGGATGTCATCATCTTTTGGGAACAGGAATCGAGTCAGATTAGACAATTTGGTGTATATGTACCTCGCACTTGCATGGTCCTTTCCTCCCTGAATGGAAAACAAACTACAGTGAGATGGAGAGAGTTAAATTGCAAAGTTTGTCTAAAAGACGAAGACTGAATTTTCTCACTTGGTTTCTGGTGCCGAATTGCCCATTAGGTTGCAAAAGGTTAATATTGTTGCTACCAACAAAATCTTGTGCCATGCCTATTATAGTGCTGGCCAAACTCTGCTCCCCATGATGATACGCTGAGTGCTCCGACACATAACCAGAGAATTGTGCTACCTGCACCAAGAAAAATTAAATGCATTGCGTATTAATACAAAAATGAGATTCTATAAGAATGTAAATCACACGATCATTGGTTTACCTTAGCCTCCTTCACAAAATTTCTCTTGAATGAACAAAATAGGATCTTCCGTTGGCCTGGTTTCAAACCATCAACCATAGAAGGGATTGACCGCTGTAGATCTGCCATTGAGAATAAGATGAGTTCCTTGTTCACAAAGTCGCTATACTTGATGAGTTTTTCCTTCTGATCAAGATATGTCCCTGGCTGCACAAACAAACAAAAAAATAGCAAGCTCTAGTAAGTAAAATCAAAAAAATGGGCATTAGGATGAGCTTGCTTTCTTTACCTCAAATTGCCGGAGCCAGTTTTTCCTATCATCGATTTTCTTCTTGCTAAATGCCAGCTCGATAGCATCATTATCTTTCTCATCAACCCAAACAAAATCTTTGCGGTGCTTGTAAAGGTCTCGAAAGTATTCTTTTCCTTCTTTAGACGTGCTTGTGCCCAGACCCTTTCATAGTAACAGGAGTAGTAATTGTAAACGAAATGAATCTCCCTTCGTTAAGTTGTAACTCAAGGAAAATCATCTAGACTATTATTCCTTGTAAAGCAAACCTTATAATATTTTATTGACCAACCACTTGCATTTCCTCCCAACCTATCCTTCCAGCTTTCATACTCAGGCATTGTATAGAATGAGAGGACCTTCCCATTTTTGTTATGAGTTGCCTGCAACAAACACATACCGAAATTATGATTATTATAATCTTATTCATGCCTTCAAATTAACAGTTCATAGCCTGTACTGGACTGTGTTGTGATCAGACATCTAAATTTTGAGCAGTTGTAAACATGCTAACCTTTACAATAGGTGTAATGAACTCCACCATGAATGAGGGTATTCTAAGCAAGGAGGGCCAAAAATTGTGGATGAAATTGATCAGTAGACCTTTGATGTGTGATCCATCATGATCCTGCAACAAATTAGAATTTAACCCAATGACAACTACATAAAGTCCAGTGCATAAATTAGAAGACGGAAATGGCTAAAAGTACCTGATCAGTCATTATCATTAAGTGCCCATAACGTAGAGATTTCACACAGTCGTACTCCTTCCCATGCTGCAATCCAAGAATCTGCTTAATACTCTGAATTTCAGCATTCTCCATTATTTGTTTGTGAGTTGCTTCTCTCACGTTCAGCAACTTTCCTCTGAGAGGGAAAACGCCATAATGATTTCTGCCCACAACAGAGATTCCCGCCATCTGTTGCAGCCAAGGAAAAATAATTATCATGCAGAACCACAAAACTAACTCCCTTAATTTGAGAATGAAGATACCAACCGCCAGAGCCTTTGCTGAATCTCCTTCAGTCAAAATCAAGGTACATTTGTCAGAGTATCTTCCACCAGCGTCATTTGCATCCTCAAGTTTCGTTATGCCCGTAATCCTCTGCCTCTTTGCTCCATCTGTCTTCTTAAGGTCCTTGTTCTGCTTAAAATCAGCCCATGTGAGAAGGTTATCGACGACCCCAGATTTTGCCACTGTACAATTGCAGATGATTTGATATACAGTCAGGAAATGTCTTTAATCAAAATGTAGATGACCACGAAATGATTGTAAGGAACTGACCTTTTTTAAGGAATTCTTGTGAAAGTTCACATTTTGAACCGAAGCTACTTTGACGAGTAGTCAGAGTCTCCTTGGTCTGAGAATCAAATGCAGGATTGTCAATGAGCGCATTGACAAAAACCCACAAATGGTTCTTCACAGTGTGGGCCTTGAGATTCGCATTCTTTTTCTTTTTATTCACAATGTTAATGACATAACTTGTGATCTGATTCGTGATATAGTCAACATGGGTTCCGCCCTTTATGGTGGAAATTCCGTTCGCAAAACTAACCTGATATGTCAAGAATTAAATAGGTAACTACTAAATCCAATTGAAAGATGAGCATAGGAATAGGCAGTCTTCTCTACATACTTGTTGGAATTGTCCTTCACTCAAGCTAACACAGACTTCCCACCTACCATTTACTCTCTCCACCATCCTATTTGTTCAGATAAAAAGGCATATAATGAAAATGAGTAACAACATGCATCACTGATACTGCTAAAAAATGAACTGCCATGACTAACCTTGGAAGAGAATCAGATCTGGATTTGGAGGCTGACTGAAGATAAAGGTCAACATAATCGGCAAATGATTTCACCGGGATGCGCTTGCCATTGAGCTCTACCTTGACAGATTTCCCTAATGTTCCAGCTAAATCAATCACCCGCTTCTTCATCAGAGCAACAACATCGTCCTCCAAATGTGTCATTTTGAATTTCGCCAAGTCAGGCTTAAAAGTGACCTTGGTCCAATTTTCTCCAGCTTTGCATTTGTTAATAGCAGGTTCAGTCTTGTTCCCCATGTTATTCGCGAACACCTTCATGAAGCAATGGTCAGAACAACAAATCCAAAACTAGAATGCTGAAATTACACAAATATCTATGGAAACACTGGAGAGATCCATCACTTTAATGTCTGAAAAATAATTCAAGATTTGACGCGAAAGGGAAACATTAAAGAACAGCATTTATAGAATTCACAAAAATTCCACAGCAAAGGGAAAGATTGAACTCCAATGTAGAAACTGCGAAAAGACGGATCTTTTTTGGCTCTTTGAACGAATTACTTCCCTCTGGAAGAGATCTACTGAGTGGAACAGGCACGCAGACAAGACAGAACGAATGAACGTGCGATAGATAATAGAATCGATGGATGGATGAATGGAAGACACCAAACAGAAAAAAGAAAACTCTGTAAAATCGACTTATTCCGTGCGCAGAAGCTTAAGACCTGCTTGTACTTCTTCTGCCGTCTCCCATCAGCCGTCTCGATGACAAACTCCGTGGAAAATATGTTCGCGAGCTTTGCCCCATACCCGTTCCTTCCACCCGTCGTCTTCTTGACATCATCATCGTAGTTACTACTCGTGAGCAAATGTCCAAAAATCAACTCCGGCACATACACCCCTTCGTCCCTGTGCACCTCGACCGGAACCCCGTCCCCGTTATTGAACACGCTGATCAGGTTCTGATCGGGATCGATGACGACCTTCACGGCGTCCATGGAGGGGTCCCGCTGCTTGTTGTCGGCGGCGTTGACGAGGATCTCGTCGAAGATCTTGTAGAGACCAGGCACGTAGGTGACGGACCGGAGGGCCATCTGCGTGGCGTCTGCGTCGTCACAGACCCAGAGCGACTTGGTGTGCTTCTCGACGGATCCGATGTAGGTGTCCGGACGGAGCAGGATGTGCTCCAGCTGCGTCTTCTTCTGGTACGTCTCCTCGATCGTCTTGGCGGCGTTGTGCGCAGTACTCGGGTGGAGCGGGAGCCTCTCCGCCGTCGCCATGGCTGGGTGCTGTGGTCTGTGGTGGTGTCCGCTAGGGATGAGGCGGGAGAAGGGGTGGTTAGGTCAGTCAGGGGTTTGGGGCGGAACTATTAGGTTTTCGTATTTATATGCGCGCGGCAACGGTCGAGTCGCGAATGGTTGAGCAGATGGGTCCGATGGGATTTGAATTTTGAATTGGATTGTGAGGCGCGATTTTGTCCACTTTACGTAATTATAAAACTGGAAAAGTCATATATCGATATTTATATTTATTTTTTTATAAATATTAATATTCAATAAGAGTGTTTGTTCACTTTGAAAATGTAAGAAAAAAGAATACCGAAAAAAATAAATTTCTTTTCCCCATTTTCCTATTGTAAATATTAAAATACGAAGGAGAAAAAAAACTTTTCCACCACCCTCGTTCGAAAAGTTATTTATGTCATATTTACAAATTATCTATTTTTAAAATTTCTTTATAATTGACATTTATTTTTTATTTATAGAATATCTTTAAAAAAATTATCAACTTATCATATTTTGTTATTTTCTAAATGTTGCGCAATCGCATGAAAAAGTAGTATTTTATATTATTTTCCATTTTCATCATTGGCTACTATTTTCTGATTTTTTATTTTGTCATTTACCAGGTGTACAAACACTTCCTTATTTTTATTTTTTTTTCTATTAAGCTTAGGACGTATTTGTATCGGATAAAATGTCTGGAAATGATAAGTAAATAAAAGGAATTTAAATTGTCTGCTATTTATTTAAAAAAATTGTCAGCTATTTGTGTAGGATGAATTTCAAATTTTACATTTCTCGATCTTACGAAATTTTAATATTTCGACCTAAAATAGTCGAAACTCGGATGGAAAATAGTGTCCTACATCATGTGAAAAAACAATAAGAGAAAAATAAAATGAGAAAAGAAAATAAGAAATAATAACAGATAATAAGAACTAAAAGATAAAGAGAAAAAAAAATGAAAATTAAGAAAAATAAAATGTAAGAAGGGAAATAAAAAGAAAAAAAGAAACGAAACAAGTGGAACGAAATTTAATTTAATTTTTGCCATGACAAAATTTGGACATTAATTTTATCAAGAAAAGATTATCATAGGAAATTATTTAATTTTTATATTTTGGAATAAATATTTTTATGTGATGTATTTTGTGTAAAATCAATGGTTCTTCGAGAAAATGTTCAAAATATCAATAAATGAGATCGCTATTGTGTAAAATATGAAATTTTGTTCTTATATCCTCTTTTCTTGTACAATATCTTAAAATCATAATAATTATGACTATTTTGAAAAATGCATGTAATAATAATTATATATAATTAAAAATTAAAATACCTTGTTATCGAACAAAAGACTTCAAACTCTTATTTTCCAGGAGACCAACTTTTTCGACCTCCGACGACTTCAAAATGCTTTGGTTGAAAATGTCGTCGACGGCGACGAATGAATGCAACCCAAGCAGCTTGCACGGCACCCTTACTGCCATCGGACCATTCCAGAGAGAGAGAGAGAAGAGGAAGTGATGGAGAATGGGAGGAGGAGAGGCGGTGAAGCTCAGGCATGGCCTGGCCCCTTCGAGATGAGGGGGATAGCATAGCGCTCAAGCTCCGTGGAGTACTCGAGTTCTTGCCGGAGAACATCCAGTTGAGTCTGAGTTACTCCTCAAATCCAAATTAGGCCTCATTTATATCTATAGAATTCACGAGAATTATATTAAAATAAATTTAATTCTTAAAAATTACGTATTTGTATTAGTGAAATTAAATTAAATTTATTTTTGTAAGTACTATTTACTTTTTAATTTAAGATAAAAATAAAATTTTGACTCGTAAGGTTTGAATTGTATGAAATTCAGTCAGTTCAAGCTTCCTTGCCTTTTTACGTCCAACCGCAATAATTTCTGATTCTATTCAATTTTAATAGGTGACAAACACCTTTACATTGAATTCATTACTTTCAATTCAATTTCGCTCAACAAATAAATTCCTGTTAATTAATTTCACGTGCATAAATACAAGAGTAAATAAGGATGTTACCAATAAAGAAAATCACAAATTGATAGTATTGAACATTTATAAAAAATAACAGCAACCAACTAACACAATATTGTAAGTAATAATAAAGACAGGTATTACTAAACTCAAAATTTAGATAAAAACAATTCAAGTCATTGTACTTTTTCTAGTATATAGAAAAAGTAATCTCATTTTTAAATATTCTATAAATAACTTTATGGTATTGAACATTTCTTTTTGAGTGAGTTCTTGAAGATCATATAATACCCTTACAACTTATTTTATTCATGTATATCACTAAATTTTTGTTTTTCAACTTTAGTAAAATATTTCAAAATTTTCAAACATTCTCCAAAAGTTAGAGATGTCAAGCCCAACACGGCACACAACTTTTTTCATGCCGTGGGTCGTGCCACGACATGAATTCCAACAGGAAATAGACACGGCCCAGCCCAACACGAGACTACCAGGTGGGTCGCGAGAGGGGGGAGGGGAACGTCGGTCGTCAGGTCGCGAGAGGGGGGGACCCGGTCACTGGGTCGTGCGGCTGGCAGGGTGAACGATCATGTGCATGGGAGGGGGCTAAATGGGTCGTGCGACCGGCAAAATGAACGGTCGCATGCGCTAGTGCACAAGAGGGGGGGGCTGAATGGGTCGTGTCGCCAATAGGGGGAAGGGGCCACCAGGTTGTGCGGTCGGCGGGGTGAACAGTCGCATGTGCGAGAGGAGGCAAAACGTGCGAGAGGAGGGGCCGCTGGGTCATTGGGCCGATAGTTGAGGTGAATAGTTGTGGGCCAATGTGCAGGAGGGGGCTAAACGTGTCATGTCGTCGGCGGGAGGGATGGGCCGTCGGGTCACTGGGTCAGCCGTCGGGTTGTGCGACTGGTAGGGTGAATAGTCGTGTGCACGGGAGGAGGTAGAACAAGTCGTGTGGCCAGTAGGGTGAATGGTCGTGTGCGCGAGAGGAGGCAGAATGGGTCGTGTGGCCATCGGGGTGAACGGTCACATGTGCCGAAGGGGGTTGAACAGGTCATGTCATCGATAGGGGGATGAGCCGTCGAGTCACTGGGCCGGTCGCCTGGTTGTGCAGCCGACGGAGTGAACGATCGCGTGCGCGGGAGGAGGCAGAACGGGTGAACGGGTCACGGGAGGAGTCAGAACGGGTGAAAATGTAATTTAATTTTGTTGTAAAATTTGTTTAAATGTAATTGTAAATTTGTAATAATGTAAATATAAAATATGCAATTCATTAATAAATAAAAACTTAATTTAATTATATGCATTGTTATCTGAGTGTCTCATTTATTAAGTTGTTGAATACTTGAATGTTGTCGTATTGATTGTTGAATTAAATTTAAATATTGATAGTTGAACGGTTGTATACATGGGTGGGCGGACTGGGGAACCATGCTTGGGCCGGTAGCCGAGTCATTGGGCCAACAGCCAGCTCGCAGTGCTAGGTCTCGCCGTCTTGGGAAGAAGAGCCGAAGACTCTTTGGCGATATGGGCCATGCCCCCCTCCCGCCCGAGGGGGAAGGGCAGAAGGCCATGCAGGCCAACAGGGACCGTGGGGTGAACGGTCGCGTGGGCAGGATGTGGGTGAACCGTGAATGGGTCGTGCAATCTATGAGGGAGACGGGTCGCCAGGTCTTGTGTCGGTTGCCGAGTTATTGGGCCAGTCGGGTCGCAACGTCAAGTCCCAGAAAGAATCTTGTTGGTCAAACTCGTGTCATTAACTGACACGAATAGTATTTTTTCATGTCACATGTCGTGTCTGAACTTGCTCATTAGTGGTGTGGGTCGGTACTGGTCCGACACGACACGATTGACAACTCTACCAAAAGTGTTAATATCCTTTCACAATATTTTATAAATATTATAGTCATATTTTTAAATACATTTGACATAATTTTTAAAGGTACGTTTGTTTTACAGTTTCTATCTCCTAAAACAGTATTCTGAAAAAAATGACACTATATGAAGTCGATGTCTATCTTTTCTTGCCAACTACATTGCTCGTGTTATTTATTATATTTGAAGAATTTATTTGTATTTAAAAATCCAAATCACGAGGTATTTATTTCATTGAAAAAATCAACATTTTCTTTATCGACATTAACACAATCAATGTCCTTCTGTTATTGAATACATTATTCGTGTTGCTTACTATGATTACAAGAGACAATTAATCCTATTCTTAAATAACACCATTGGTTGGTCATAAATGAGACAAGACTTTTCTTTATATAGTACACATTTTGGATGTTTTAACAATAAAAATAAAATACATGTCAAATATATTTATAGATAATTTAAAGCCAACAAAAGTTAAATATAAAGATACATCAACAAATTCAGTCCACACCTTAGCAAGAACATCTGTATAACCATCATTATAATTTTATCTCCATCTACATTAATTTCCAATATTTTATAGTTCTTGCACATTAGCCGACGTATTTTCATGTGACCCAACATTTTTCTTTATCATTTGGCTTTCTATTTTTTATTGTATTTTTTAATAACTTTTCAGATTTTATTTTTCATCACTTATTTTTGCATTTGATTTCTTTAATTTTTCACAAAGAATGTTAAAAATAACATAATCAGCTTTTGCATTCCAACTACGGTAACTCTTTTCTCTCCCCTTTTTGTTATCTAAAGAAGCTACATACTAAGTTAAATCATAATATAACTAATATGTATCAAAATATTGTACCAGCAAAACAAAATTGCACCTTACTTGTGATGATGCAAAGGCTAAGTTCAAGAATATCACTACTACCAATGACAATCCCTTGATGATTTTTCATATCAAAAATCCAATGGTAGTGTTTAAAGACATTCCAAATAATATGATTAACTGAAAATTCTGTTGCTAAATTTTGATATGAAAAATCATAACGCACAAACAACCTACTTAATTGTCATTGAACTTTTCCTTT
>JAMKPZ010000234.1:0-10160 GCA_024699675.1 Amphibolis antarctica
AAATTAGAACATAAGGCATTATGGGCACTTAAACAACTAAACTTAAGTATAAAAATAGCAGGTAGTAATAGACAAGTTCAATTAGTAGAATTAGAGGAATTAAGAAATATGGCCTATGAAAGTTGAAAAATAGCTAAAGAAAGGATGAAAGCATGGCATGATAAAAAGATTTTACACAAAATATTTGAAAAAGGGCAAGAAGTTCTATTATATAATTCATGACTACACTCTTTTCTAGGAAAATTGAAATCTAGATGGACTAGTCCATTTGTTATTAAATATGTTTATCCTTGTGTGTACCCTCTCTTTCATCTAGCTATCACCCGGAAGCCCATGGGTTTCCACCGGCGGAGCCGATGGATGGACCAAGGTATAGAGAATTGAAAGGTGATTGTGCGAGCGCATCACCACGTGGGGTGGATGGCTCGTTGAACGGAGTCGCCACCTTATTTTTGAGTAGAAAAACAAGGAAAACCGGATGGGGAAGTGTCGTTCCACCATCGAAACAATAAAATCGTGAGAATAACGTGAAATCGTGTAACGCTATACGAAACATGAGAGAACTAGATATGGGGCTCAGAGTACTGTTGGGGAAGGTGTTAGGCACCCCCAGATAGCCCGGGCAATCACGGCCTCTCTCCAGCTCTAAAACAGAAAACTACGACAGTTAGCCCGGCCAAATGTGGCCTCATCCTGGAAGACTTTCCAGGGCATCGAGAGGAATAGCCTTATTCCTTCCAGTAAAACAAGCGAAGATCAACCAATGCGAAGATTCGCATGGGATCTGGCAATAAAGGGGAGAGAGAAAGACATGACAGTCACCCTTAAAGACCGTTCAGCTAAAGAATCGAAGGTCTGGTGAGATGGCCAGTTGGAACACTGGATTTTTGGGTAAGGGTACCGGTTGCCACATAGCATGCCGCCTCTCCTACTGAGGACAAGAGTTTGTGTACCCAATTCGGCCAAGGCCGGCAAGGATGCATGCTAGCGGCCTCATCCCAGAAGCCTTTCCGAGGCATCGGGAGTGCAGCTTTGCTCCTCCCGGTAAAGGGGAACCGTTGGGGTGTACATACTCATATACTTGGATGACCGGTGTTGGTAAGGATGCATGTCGGCAGCCTCATCCCGAATACCTTTTCGGGGTGTCGGGAGGGTAGTCTTACTCCTCCCGAAGATCGGGGACCATTAGGTCGTACATGTTCGTATGCCCGAACAGCCGACGCCGGCAAGGATGCATGTCGACGGCGTCATCCTATAAGCCTTTCCAAGGGATTGGGAGGGTAGCCTTACACCTCCCAAAGATGGGGAACCATTGGGTCGTACATGTTCATACGCCCGAACGGTCGACGCCGGCAAGGATGCATGCTGGTGGTGTCATCCCGGAAGCCTTTCCGGGGCATCAAGAGGGTAGCCTTACACCTCCTGGAGAGATATGTAGAAAATTAATAAAAACACGTAAAACACATGGGGAAACTATGAGTTTCCACGTAAAAGGACCCAACAGAGGGATCGTGACTGAACCGACCTCGACCGTACTGGGTGGATTCACCCGATCGAGAGGGAGGTTGCCAGTACCTTTGGAAGTGTCTCCGAAGGAATGACATCCGGACAAGTCCTCCTACCTTTCCCTTGCGTGGGAAGGGTCAAGCATGGTCAGGGCTCAAGAAAAACATTGCTAAATCGTATGTAAAATGACAAGGAAGGAGGGGCTTACCTGCAGGGAGTCGTCGACGGTGATCGGAAGTCCTCACTCCGGTGTGGCGAGAGGGCGTCGGGGCTCCGAGCAGCTCTCCTCTTTCAGAATCGAATAGAAGCGCATTAGAGAATTCTATCGGTCCCGACTGAAGGCTCAGATAAAGCCGCGACTCCACCTCCGATAGGTTGGAGTACATCTCGGCCACCAAGCCGGGGACGGTCTCGACCCGACAGAAGTCCTAGATGAAAGGAAGCAAGCCTTGCTTGGCAAACAGCTGCTCCACCTCCAGTAATCGGTCGAACTTGGCCGGCCTCCCATGTAACACTGTCTTGACGGCCAAGCGACCGTCAACGGGGGATGCCAAATCCAGATCGGTTCCTGAGGGAGCCACGCCGTCAGCCGCCACCTCCTCGGAACCTGTCAGAGTTCGATACCAAAGGAGTGCCAGCCGGACCGATCCCGCCTCTGACGCCACGTCATCAAGAATCTCGAACGGCCCTGATGGAGTTCCGGCGAGACGCTGTTGTCAGTCCACAGTGGCCTTGCGACGCATCCGGTGCCGCGAGCTTTGAAGGGGAGTCTCCACAGAAGCCTCGCCTTCCATTGGCACATGTGAGCTAGAAGCACCAGAGCTCCTTCGCCATTCTACCAACCACCAGTGAGACATGGCCTCGGCCGAAGTAGCATCGCAGCCATTGCCAGTTAATTCAAAGAAAACGGCCAAGCGAGCTGACTCGGCCCAGTTAGGACAGTTGAGCTCCTCCGCCGGAATGTTCCTCAAAGTCACCGGTAGAAGATCGAACCATTGTCGCGCAGACCCAGAAGCAGATTGGCGGACGTGCCTCGTAACATTTTTGGTGTGAGGCATATTGATTAATGCTCAAGGGAAGAAATTAAGGAAAGATGGAAGAAAATCCAAACGAGAACACAAGGGAGAAGTGAAAACGAGAGGGAGGGATGAGAAAATCTTCAACAACCTCCCCTCTATTTATAGGAAAATGAGTTACCCAGATTCCACGTGGTTGGAAGCGGCAACCAGTTCAAAAACCGGTTGCACAAAAATCAAGAAAATTGAAATGATTCCTGACAACTTTTAAAATGTACGGTCAAGGCACGGTAACCGAGAAAAAATTGCACGAAAACTGAAAAAGACAAACGAAAATCGAGAAAAATACAAAAGCACGCGAGGCCTTCGTCCAGTTGCCGCCTCCTGCTAGGCGGAAACCGCGTGAATAGCCGGCTCGAAGGTAAAATCACAAAAGTACGACGTGACCATTCACTACGTCCGTTGCAGCTTTTTCAATTGTCATCAGCCGATTGCCGCCTCCTGCAAGGCGGCAACCGTGTGAATAGCCGGCTCGAAGGTAAAATCACAAAAGTACGACGTGACCATTCACTACATCCGTTGCAGCTTTTTCAATTATATCACCAGCCGGTTGTCGCCTCCTGCTAGTCGGCAACTGCGTGAATAGCTGGCTTGAAAGTAAAATCGCAGAGGTACGACTTGACCGCTGTGACAGTGGCAGCTTTTGAAAAAGCAATGTACCACATCCTCAGCCGATTGCCGCCTCGTGGGAGGTGGAAACCACGTAACCAACTGGATGAAAAGTAATGTCACAAATCATGATGTGACTATTCACAACAACTTTTAGAAAACAAACACGTGAAGCCTTCACATCACATCCCGGTGGCCAGCTCCCACAAGGTGGTTGCCACATGATTAGCCGTTCAAGATCTAAGACGTGGGGAGATACGGCCCAACCTTCGGGCACGACACACGAACACTTTCCACCTTGTTACCCGGTCACCGGCACCCACAAGGTGGCTGCCGCACAACCAACTGGCTAGCAATATGGCATCCCTTGGTCAAGTGACTGAGGGTGTAAGCCCGATTCTATTGTCCAACCTACAATAGATAATTCACGAAAGCGTGAAATCTCGTAGAACCTACCGTCTACGCATGGAGGGTCATTCAACCCTAGGATGTCGGTTTCCTTCCTCAAAAGTCATACAACCTCACCTAGGGAGGGGCATTCTGTTGACCCCATGCTTAAAGGGGGGTGGAGCCGACTTGCCGCCGGCAAGCCGCTTCAACGAAGCGGCACCCGGACCCCAAAAACGCACATTTGGTAAAAAGTTAGGGGAATGGAGCCGGCTTGCCGCCGGCAAGCCGCTTCAAGGAAGCGGCACCCGAACCCCCAAAAACCCACATTTGGTAAAAAGTTAGGGGGATGGAGCCGACTTGCCGCCGGCAAGCCGCTTCAAGGAAGCGGCACCCGAACCCCCAAAAACCCACATTTGGTAAAAAGTTAGGGGGATGGAGCCGGCTTGCCGCCGGCAAGCCGCTTCAAGGAAGCGGCACCTGGACCCCCAAAAACCCACATTTGGTAAAAAATTAGGGGGATGGAGCCAGCTCGCCGCCGGCAAGCTGCTTCAAGGAAGCGACACCCGCACCCCCAAAAGAAACCACATTTGGTAAAAAGTTAGGGTGATGGAGCCGGCTTGCCGCCGGTGAGCCGCTTCAAGGAAGCGGCACCCGGACCCCCAAAAAAAACCCACATTTGGTAAAAAGTTAGGGTGATGGAGCCGGCTTGCTGCCGATGAGCCACTTCAAGGAAGCAGCACCCGGACCCCCAAAAACCCACATTTGGTAAAAAGTTAGGGGGATGGAGCCAGCAAGCCGAAACGTACAACCCGACGGTTTCCGTTTTCCTGAAAAGTATAAGTCCTCCGTTAGATCGCATGCTTTTACAGACATCAAGAGGAAAAGGGGTGGGGAAACAGCCGGCAAGCCGCCAGTTGGCCGGTTCAAGGAACCGGCCCCCGTTTCCCCAAAACCCACATGGGAGCGCATGGGGGGGGAACAGCTGACAAGCCGCCGGCTGGCCAGTTCAAGGAACCGGTCCCCATTTCCGCAAAACCCCCATGGGTGTGCATGGAAAGGGGGAAACGGTCGGCAAGCCGCCGGCTGGCCGGTTCAAGGAACTGGCCCCCGTTTCCCCAAAACCCCCATGGGTGCGCATGGAAAGGGGGAAATAGCCAGCAAGCCGTCGGCTGGCCGGTTCAAGGAACCAACCCCCATTTCCCCAAAATCCCCATGGGTGCGCATGAAGGGGGGAAACAATCGACAACCCGCCGGCTGGCCGGTTCAAGGAACCGGCCCCCGTTTCCCCAAAATCCCCATGGGTGCGCATGAAAGGGGGGAAACAGCTGGCAAGCCGCTGGCTGGCCGGTTCAAGGAACTGGCCCCCGTTTCCCCAAAATCCCCAAGGGTGCGCATGAAAGGGGGAAACAGCAGGCAAGCCACCGACTGGCCTGTTCAAGGAACCGGCCCCTGTTTCCCCAAAACTCCCAGGGCTACGCAAATGGGTTGGGAAAGCAGCCGAGCAGCCGCCAGTCAACCAATACAAGTAGCCGACGGTCGGCTCCCCGAAAACCCATCTTTTTCTTCCCTATTCACCACCAGACCCATAGGGATCCCCGTTTTGTTCAATTCCTATTTGTTTACTTGATTCTTGTTTATTTTCATCAGAAGGAATACGGTTATCCCTCTGAACGCCCTGGAAAATTTTCCAGGGTGAGGCCGTACGTGGCCGAATTGACTATCATGTTTTCCGTTTTAGAGCCGGAGAGAGGCCGGGAATGCCCGGGCTGTCTGGGGGTGCCTAACACCTTCCCCAATAGTACCCTAAGCCCCATATCTAGTTCTCTCATGTTACACGATTTTACGTGATTCCAGTGGTTTTATCGTTTCGATGGTGGAAGGACACTTTCCCATCTGGTTTTCCTTATTTTCTACCCAAAAATAAGGTGGCGACTCTGTTGAATGAGCCATCAACCACACGTGGTGATGCGCTCACACAAACACCTTTCAATTCTCTGTACCTCAGTCCATCTACCGGCGGGGCCGGTGGAAACCCATGGGCTTCTGGATGATAGCCGGATGAAAGAGAGGGTACAGGTTGTATGACTTTTGAGGAAGGAAACCGACATCCTAGGGTTGAATGACCCTCCATGCGTAGATGGTAGGTCATGTGAGTTTTCATGCTTTCATGAATTATCCATTGTAGGTCGGACAATGGAATCGGGCTTACACCCTCAGTCACTTGACCAAGGGATGCCATATCGCTAGTCGGTTGGTTGCACGGCAGCCACCTTGTGGGTGCCGGTGACCAGGTAACGAGGTGTAAAGTGTTCGCGTACCATGCCCGGTGGCTGTGCCGTATCTCCCCGTGTCTTAGATCTTGAACGGCTGATTACGCGGCAACCACCTTGTGGGAGCCGACCACCGGGATGTGATGTGAAGGCTTCACGTGTTTCTTTTCTAAAAGTTGTCGTGGATAGTCACATCATACTTTTTGTGACATTACATTCTGTCCAATTGGTTTCATGGTTGCCGCCAACCAGCTGAGGATGTGATACGTTGCTTTTTCAAAAGCTGCCACTGTCACAGTGGTCATGTCGTACCTTTGCGATTTTACCTTCGAGCCGGCTATTCACACGGAGGCGGCAACCGGCTGGTGACATGATTGAAAATGCTGCAACGGATGCAGTGAATGATCACGTCGTACCTTAGTGATTTTACCTTTGAGCCGGCTATTCACGTGGTCGCCGCCTAGCAGGAGGCAGCAACCGGACGAAGGCCTCGCGTGCTTATGTACTTTTCTCGATTTTTGTTCGTCCTTTCCAGTTTTCGTGCAACTTTCTTGGTTACCATGCCTTGACCGTACCTTTTAAAAGTTGTCAGGAATCGTTACAATTTTCTTGATTTTTGTGCAACCGGTTTTTGAACCGGTTGCCGCTTCCAACCACTCGGAATTCGGGTGACCTATTTTCCTATAAATAGAGGGCAGGTCGTTGGAGATTTCCTCATCCCTCCCTCTCATTTTCACTCCTCCCTTGAGCTCTCATTTGGATTTTCTTCTATCTTTCCTTAATTTCTTCCCTCGAGCTTTAATCAACATGCCTCGCACCAAAAATGTTATGGGGCACGTTCGCCAATCTGCTTCTGGGTCTGCGCGACGATGGTTCGATCTTCTGCCAGCGACTTTGAGGAACATGCCGGCGGAACAGCTCAATTGTCCCAACCGAGCCGAGTTGGCCCGCCTAGCCTTTTTCTTTGAATTAATCGGCAACGGCTACGATGCTACTTCGGCCGAGGCCATGTCTCATTGGTGGTTGGGAGAATGGTGATGGAGCTCTGGTGCTTCTAGCTCGCATGTGCCAATGGAAGGTGAGGCTTCAGCAGAGGCTCCCCTTCAAAGCTCGCGGCGCCGAATGTGTCGCAAGCCCACCGTGGACTGGCAACAGCGTCTCGCCGGAACTCCATCAGGGCCGTTCGAGATTCCTGATGACGCGGCGTCAGAGGCGGGATCGGTCCAACTGGCGCTCCCTTGGTATCAGACTCCGACCGGTTCTGAGGAGGTGGCGGCAGCTGACAACGTGGCTCCCCTAGAAACCGATCAGGATTTGGCATCCCCTGTCAATGGCTGCTTGGCCGTAAAGACAATGTTACATGGGAGGCCGGCGAAGTTCGACTGATTGCCAGAGGTGGAGCAACTGTTTACCAAGCAAGGCTTGCTTCCTTTCGTCCGGGACTTCCGTCGGGTCGAGACCGTCCCCAACTTGGTGGTTGAGATGTACTCCAACCTATTGGAGGTGGAGTCGCAACTTCATCTGAGCCTCCAGTCAAGACCGATAGAGTTCTCCGACGCGCTCCTGTTCGAGGTGTTGGGACTCCGCTTTACCAGTTTGGACATTTTCTCCCCTTGTCGAACATTCCTTGGAGCATCAGCGACATCAATGCGGCAGTTGCCACGGCGACCAATTTTGACCAACGGATCGTTAAGGCTCGGGAGTTGTACCCAGTCACCCACTTCGTCTCCTTTGTCCTCAATAACACAATCCTCCCGAAAGGGGGGCATTGGGACAAAATTAGCATGGCGACTTACCTTGCAACTTTCGTGGTGGTAACGGGTTGCCAGGTGAACTGGGCGGTGGCGGTTCGGTGCCAGATGCATGGCGTGATTCTCCCAGTCTGGCGGCCCCCCAACCAGTTGCTCTTTGGGGAGGCAATGGTGGAGCTGGCCCACTTCCTCCGTATCTCAACCAGAGGCCGGCAGAGGGTTCCGCTCCAGATCCGGCCCATTACATCAGTTGACTTGGGTCGGTACGAGAGGCTTGCCTCTAAGCGGTCTAGCTCGTCATCTGGCAGGCGGTCAACCGGGCGCCATCCTCCTGCTCCTGCTTCTGCTTCATGGTCTACCGGTGGAACTTCTCTGAACCCAGATTATGCCAAGGATTTGCGCACGTTGCTGGACCGTCTCTATGCTCGAGACGAAGTGATTATCCAACTGTTGAGCCGAAAAGATCAGTTGATCTAGCTAGTCGATCGGATAGAGCGGCGGGAGCGGGCTCGTGACCTACGGAGACAAGAGCGTTAGAGAACCGATCCCCGGAGATTTGAACCCTTAGAGTCTTCTGAGGAGGAGTAGTCTGTTTGTACCCCGCCCCTTTTAAATGATGAATAATATATTAACTTTAATGGAAACTTCTCCATAACTATCTTCTCGAGTGTTCTTGTGAGTTTGTGGGCGAGATTTGGAGTAGCGACTCTAAGACAACGTTCGTGCCATGTTGGGAATTTTGGGGGAGCCGGCAACCCGGTTATCTTACCGGCTTGTCGGCGGCGGGCCAGTTGGTCTCCCGAACCATACATCCAAGCACGGGTTTCAGGGAACCGGCAACCGAGGGTTTCTCATCGTCTTGCCAGTGGTGGGCCGGTTGGTCACCCGAATCATATATCCAAGTATCATTTTTGGGGTGCCGGCAATCGGGTTTTCTTACCGGTTTGTCGATGGCGGGCCGGTTAAACGCCCGATCCATACATCTAAGTATGGTTTTCGGGGTGCCGGCAATCGGGTTTTCTTATCGGTTTGCCGGTGGTGGGCCGGTTACACGCCCGATCCATACGTCTAAGTATGGTTTTCGGGGTGCCGGCAACTGGGTTTTCTTACCGGTTTACCAGTGGCGGGCCGGTTACACGCCCGATCCATACGTCTAAGTATGGTTTTCAGGGTGCCAGCAACCGGGTTTCCTTACCGATTTGCCTGTGGCGGGCCGGTTATACACCCGATCCATACGTCTAAGTATGGTTTTCGGGGTGCCGGCAACCGGGTTTCCTTACCGGTTTGCCGGTGGTGGGCCGGTCAAACGCCCGATCCATACGTCTAAGTATGGTTTTTGAGGTATGTTGAGGAGTCGATCGTACCTGGGTACTGGTGGTGGTGGCCGGTCATTTTATCGAGCAACCGGCTGATTTTTCCGTGCATCGTCTCATCTTGCGTGGGTTGTGGTCTGGGCGTCCAACGGTCTAAGCTGGTGTGCATGGGCAAACTTTTCCTCACCTTCGCCTAGGACAGTTGATGTTTTGACTTGGGTTTTGTTGAGGAGTCAAACATCCTCGGGTAATGGTGATGGTGGCCGGCTGATCTTACCTAGCAACCAGTTATTTCGCTTGCACGCTAGATTATACATTAGTTCCAAAGGTGGGGAAGGAGTGTTGTCCCTTCCCCTTATCCATGGATATCGGTGTCGTGTTGTGTAGAATGGTCGGGACATTTTCTGGTGACTCATTTTCTGGCATCTCGTTTTGCTGATTCTATATGGGGGTTTTCAAGTGGGTGCCCGTGATGGAGTTTGCACAAGGTAGCTGTTCCGACCCAATCGTGCTATCCGGACCTGCAAGGGAATGAAAGGTGGCTCGCCTCACGTTAAGAGATAACTGCTTGGACATTCATGCATGTGAGTTTGGAAACGTAGTTCCCTTGTCCAGTAGAAGCGACCCTTAGGCGACAAAGACGGGTCGAGAGGAGAGATCCGAGAGCTGTCCTTCTGCCCATAGTCATGCTGATTCATCCTCACTAGTTCGCTCTGGGGTTGTAGAAATGATGGGTAGAATCATGCAGGTTCCGGAAATGTGGGCATCAGAACCCGGGGGTGGAAGCGACTTTCAGCAGGATGCCAAGCCCAATGTTGATGACTTAGCTGGGATGTCAAGCCCTAGGATAAGAGAAAAAGGGAGAAGTGGGTGTCGGCAAATGGGTTTTGGCACCCGGTTGTATTGGCGGACTTCGATGGGTTGCCAAGCCCTAAAATAAGGGGACACTTGGTTAATCGCGACAAGCCGGGTATTGGACTGCCAACAGACGGTGGAATCCTAAGATCTACCCTTCCCTTACACAGGAGTCCATATGCTTTCAGGACTCAGTAACAAGTAACTTTTCCTTTTCTTCTCTTTTTCTCTTTTTTTTTTTTTTTTCTCTCTTTTTTTTTTTTTTTCTATTGAAGAAGTATTCTAGCCACTGACTTTTCTTCTTCTCTTTTTTTTTTGTTCTTCTCTATTACAAAATAGAAGATAAGAAAACTGAATAAAAGAATGCTACTAGCCCTCCCCACATGTTGT